>PJEM01011891.1:7203-50862 GCA_004023845.1 Helogale parvula
GGAGGGAAGGAAAGCCCACTGCCAGGAAGGATCTCAGGCCAGTGAGGAGGGGGTGTTGGGGAGTGGAGGCAGTTTTGTTTTCAGATCCAGGCTCCGAGGCTGCCTAGGCATGGGGCGAGGTGATATCAAGGGGTTACAAGGAGCACTCAAAGGAAGGGGGACTTGGGTGCCCTCCTCCTTCCCAGGGCTCTGACTCTGCAGCCAGGGGTGGTCACACCTGTGCCTGCCACCCTTTGAGTGGCCAGGATCCCTGGGGGTAGAAGGCAAGCCAGGAAGTGATGGGCAGACAGGGCAGGCAGGGAGCCCAGAACCCACTGCCAGAGGGATCAGCATGAGGGGCACTGAGCAGAGAAGGGGCATCTTGATCCCACCCTCCCCCAGGCCCCTCTGGGCCCCTCCAGCCTCCATGGCTGCCTCGGGCTGTGGAGACGGGCTTTCCTCCCTTTCCTGCTCGGAACTTGCAAGCCCAGGACGCATCCTGGGCCCAGCCCACTGGCTTCTGTAAACATACGCAGCACTGCCGGCCACCATGGTGTGGGGTCACCCCAGGGGGCTGGCCAGCAGGCACCAGATCTGGGGGCGTAGCCAGGGTAGATGCCGGCCTGGACCACCGACAGGAATATGTGGGGAGAGGGCTCCTCTCCATCTGGGCCCTGGGGGAGCAGACAGACGGCAGTGATGGGGAGTCAGCATGCCCACTGCCGGTCCTGGAAGAGGAGGTGCCGAGATGCCCTGTGGGGCGACAGGCGGGCCGAGATGGCAGAGCGCTGCCCCAGGCTCCCCGCCCCCTGCATCACACCCCTCCCCGGTCTGGAGGACCCAGATCCCAGCCGCCTGGTGGTCCTAAGCTGAGGTAGGGATGCGGACCCCCAGCTCAGCAGCATTGCCCCATGCCTGAGGCGAAACTGGCCCCTGGGGGCATCTCCTCAAAGTGGCCTGGCCCTGGGGTGCAGCCACCAGGAGCCTGAGGGGGCCACCTACTCTGGCCTGCGCCTCGGCTGGCAGCCACGCCTGGGGTGCTAGCGAGCCGAGATGACCAGGTCGTCCTGCTTGGCGGGGCTGGCCCCTGGGCCGGTGGGGGTCGAAGTCCGGATCTTGTCCACTGCCAGGCACTCCTGGCTGCTGAGACCCGTGGGCGTCAGGTCCATGAGCTCACCCGAGGAGCTGAGCGGGAAGGAGGGCGACAGCGAGATGCCCGAGGAGGGGTCGGCCGAGCCAGCAAAGAGCCTCGGAGGCTTGGGCACCAGGTTGGGCTCGAACTGGGCGCGGAGCAGGATCTCCTGCTGGCTGGGGGACTTGGGGCCCTCGGCATAGTCGCTGGTGGGGCTCTCGGGCGCCACCATGCAGTAGAGGTCCTGGAAGGAGCTGCTCTTACTGTCCAGGTTGAAGAGGCTGTCGATAAACTCGGCGAACTCCAGCACCTGAGGGCTGGGCGAGTCCCCCAGGCGCCCGTTATGCAGCGCCAGCTCCGCCCCCGGGGCCGCCCCGCCGCCGCCGCCAACGCCCCCCACCTCCTCCTCCTCCTCGTTGGCTGCAGCGCTGGGGGGCCGCTCCGGGGTGACGCCGCCGCTGCCCAGGGCCGCCTCCAGCGGCTGCGTGTCCTGGGAGTGCTTGGACAGGCTGTCGGCCGCCAGCAGCTCGGTGCGCGAGCTCAGCGACGGGTTCTCCTCTGGGATGGCGGGGTCGATGTAGAAGAGGTGGCCCTCGTCGCGCTCCAGCACGGCGTGGAGGCTGGGGGAGCCGCGGATGCTGCGGAAGCCAGACGAGCGGCGCGAATCGAAGCTGTACAGCGACTCCGTGTCCGAGAGGCTCTCCATGGTGGCCAGCGGCGCCCGCCGGGCCTGCAGCTCCGCCGCCAGCCGCTCCTGGGTGGACAGCAGCAGCAGCTCCACGGGGTCCTGGCGGGCGGCTGCGGCCGCGGCCACCGGGGACAGCAGCCGTCCCTCCGAGAAGCCCTCCAGGCTCATCTCAGACTGGGACTTGCTCCTATGGAGGGGAGGGCGGGGTGGGGCGGGGCGTGAGACTCCGGAGGGGCAGAGACTCCTCCCACTCGCGGGGAAGGGAGGGAACTTGGGGAGGGGAGGAGGGGGGAAGTTAATTCAGCGGTGGTTGAACAGTGTGGGGCAGGGACCCTTACTATTTTTTATTTCTTTCTTTTTAAGTTTCTTTTATTTATTTCTTAAAGGGGCTTTTTAAAAGTTTATTTTTTAAAATTTTTTTTTAATGTTTTATTTATTTTTGATACAGAGAGAGACAGAGCATGGGAGAGGGAGGGGCAGAGAGAGAAGGAGGCACAGAACATGAAGCAGGCTCCAGGCTCTGAGCTAGCTGTCAGCACAGAGCCTGATGCGGGGCTCGAACCCACGAACGTGAGATCTGACCTGAGCCGAAGTCGGACGCTTAACCGACTGAGCCACCCAGGCGCCCCTAAAAGTTTATTTTTGAGAGAGAGAGAGCGCGTGCGCGCCAGCGAGCGAACAAGGAGGTGAGGGGCAGAGAGGAGAGACAGGATCCCAAGCACAGAGCCTGATGTGGGGCTTAAATTCAGGAACCGTGAGATCATGCATGACCTGACGTCATGACCTGAGCTCAGATCAAGAGTTGGAGGCTTAACCTACTAAGCCACCCAGGCATCCCAGGGACCCTTACTTACTTACTTATGTTCATTTATTTTGAGAGAGAGAACAAGCGGGCAAGGACAGGGCAGAGAGAAAGAGAGAGAGGAAGAGGAGACCGAGGATCCGAAGCAGGCTCCACACTGTCAGCTCAGAGCCTGAGGTGGGACTCGAACTCACAAACTGTGAGCCCACGCCCTGAGCCGAAATCAAGAGTGGTAAGCTCAACACACTGAACCACTCAGGTGCTCCAGGGACCCCTATTTTTAAAAAACAACTCAGGAGAACCCAAGGCAGAAGGCAATAGGGCTGATGCTGGGGGCGGGGAGCCCTGAAGGCCTAAGGCTGGGAGCCCCCTGGGGTACCCTGCACCTGCCGGTAGCCTGAGGCTCAGAGAGACTGGCTGCCCCAGGTCACTTAGGAGGCAATGGTGGGAGTTGGGAGAGGGAAGAGGGGAGGGGTAACGGGAAAGAGCACTGCCCTGAGCTGCCCCCAATGGTTCTCAGACCCTCAGCACCACCCCTCCCCACCTGCCATCTACCCCCACCTCTGCCAGGGCTGGGATCACTTCCTTCCTCACACTGGGGTTCCTCCAGCTTCTCCTATGGGTTGGACCCCTCTGCTGAAGGGAGTTGGGGGGGGGGGATGCAGCCACTACTGCGAGGGGAGACTGGCTCCCTCATGCGGTCACGTAGCTGCCCCAGGACTTGCACAAATGGGAGAGGGAGATGTCCTGGTGTCCCTGCCAAGGGTCAGGAAGCAGTGAGCACCGTTCTGAGCAGCCTCCTGGCCAAATCTGTGACCTGGGCAGGAAGGAAGGGTCCCAGAGAGGCAGGAAGATTCCCACCCACCAGGAGCCACCCCTTGTAAGAGTGTGCATGAACACGGCGTGTGTGTGGGCCTGGGAGCATGTGTTCATGGCTCTGTGCTGCGTGTACAGTGCGCAGACCAAGCTTCCTTATGTCGGCTGGCCCAGACGTGTCTGCATGGCTCGGCCTGGGCACAGGCACGTGCGTGCATTCACGGGCACGGCTGCCCATCCTGGCTCGTCCCTCTGTACGTATGTCTTGGCCTCCGTGTTGTATGTCCTACACGTGAGCACGTCTGTAGGGGGCTCTCCGAGCCCTTAGAGCTATTTGTGAACACGTGTATGCACGCGTCAGCTTCAACACAAGGACATACGTGTGCATGTATGTGAGTGCATGGACGTCCATCTGTTTGGGCCTAGATGGCTATGAGTGAATCCGGGTGCTTGTGGCTGCGTGTCTGCACATCCCTAGACGGCCACACTCCCACGAGGGCTTCAGTGATGGCAGGCCAGGGGGTAGTGTGGGAGCTGAGTGGGAGATCCGGGCGGAGGGGACACGTGCCAGTCCTCCCATGCCCGTGTGCAGAGCTCCTTGAACACGCAGGGGCCCAGTGGGGCATGACATACTCGTGCACAAACCTCCGTGCTCTGCGACACGCCGTGGCGCCTGCACGCAGTCCCAGGGGCAGGCCGGGGCCGCGCAGGCAGGGCTCACCTGACGCTGCTGTTTCGGTGGTCTGCGGCGGGCAGGTCTAGGGCGAGGCCGGCGGGCACGGGGGGCCCTGTGGGCAGCGGCTGCTGCTGGAAGATCAGCTCGGGGGTCAGGTCCACCTCTGTGGGGCTCACCATGACCTTAGCAGCAGAGAGCAGGGCCGTCTTCCCCTTGTTGTAGTTCTCCAGCACCTGGGGACAGGTCGGGCAGGCTGGTGGCGGTGGTGGTGTTGGAGGGGTGACAATCATGTGGGGGGCAGCAGGCCAGAGCCAGGCCCCGCTCCTGGCTCCCCACCTCAGGTCCCTGCTCTACCAGGAAGGCGTGCCCCCCAGATGGGCCAGGTTGGGGTTTTCCTTCCCTCTGGTCAGCCTTTCCATGGTCAGGTGTGCCAATGCATGGCTGTGCTCCTGTCAAGTGCCAGGTGGCCTTCAGGCCCTCTAAGCTCAGCCCTCCTCAGGGCCAGGCCCCTGGGAGTCTCCTAAACTCCCCATTTCAGGACCACATGGCGGCAGGGACATAGGGGCCAGAACCCGAGTCCTGGTTCACTTCTCTGAGAGCCTGCACCCTTGCTTGTGACATGGGCGCGGAGACCGGCCAGCAGAGCGCCGTGGGGTGCTGAGCTGTCACTGCCCAGGGCCGCGTGGGGGCTCACCTTGTTGAGCCCTTCCATGACCACGTAGGGGAGGTGCTCGTGCAGCATGGCCGGTGAGATGATCACCTCATTGAAGGCTTTGTTGTCGCCCCAGATGGCAAAGTACGTGGGCTCCTCCTGCTCACAGCAGCTGGGGACACAGGCGCCGGAGGGAAGCTGAGTGGGCGGTGACCCCCTGGCCGAGGCCCCCAAGGTCCCTGGGCTCCCTGCTCCCGTCTCAGTCCCCACCCTCCCCCCAACCCCAGCCAGGGACCTTTATGCCACATGGGCCTCAGCTGCTGTCCCTACAGAGCCTACAACCCACTCGTGGCCTGGGCCACGCCTGCCCCACTGTGGGCAAGGCCTGGCTCACGAGCCTTTTGTTGCTGGGAAGGAGAATCCACTCCCGACCTTCTGAAAGAGCGAGAAGTGGGGATGAAGTCTGTGTGCAGCTCACCCACCTTCTTGGTCCCACCACCCCTCGCCCAGCCCCTGTCACAACTGCTGCCATCTAATCCCAGAGGGGATGCCAAGTGAGGTGTAAGCTGGCCGGGGCCTCCACTTTTGTAAGTGGGGAGAGCTGCTGGGACTCTCAAGGGAGGAGCCCGGAGTCCTGCTCTGGACTGGTCTTTTCTTCCACTTCCAGAGCCCCAGGAGAGGGCCACCCCGCCGGGAGTGTCCGGGGGCCAGTGTCTCCCAGCCTCCGCCCACCACCCCCACCCTGTCCGGTCCTGGGGCCAGTGTCTCCCGCCTCCACCCACGGCCCCCCATCCCATCCCAAGGGTGACTAAACAAGGCCAGCCCCAGGGTCACGGGAAGCCCCCTACCAGCACTGCTCTGCTGGGTGGTTGTGGACCACGTGGATGATGTGGCCGGGTGGGTAGAGGGGGGTGCTGGCTGACAGGGCGATGGTCAGGTCGCTGGGGTGGGTCCAGAGCCGTGTGCTGGCCAGCGTGGCCACCTCCACCTCCTCAGGCAGCTCCGACTTGGGGATGCACTTGGTGGCCCCCACGATAATTCGCCACTGTACAGGGCAGGGGGGAGATGGGGACAGAGCTGAGCAGGGCTGGCTGGGTGGGCAGGGGCAAAAGGGTCGTCAGGAGGGGGGCCCTTAGTGACAGGTGGCAGCTGGGATGGCCACGGGTGGAGGGAAGGGCAGTGCCTGCCTGAGGAGGCAGTGGCCAAGGCACGTGGTGGCCAGGAGGGCCAGACAGATGCCAAGGACAGATGCCATGACAGGGCTGAATGTCAGGGCTGGAGAGGGGCTGGCAGAGCAGTCAACACCTAATCTAGAGGACGGGGAGGCAGCCCAGCGAGGGTAGGGGACCTGCTCTGGGTCATTTCCCGAGGCAGACACCGGACAGACCCTGGGGGTGAGTGCAGCTGCACCTCCCAGGCCCGGTAGCACCTGCACTGGCTCCCAGCTACCCGCCTCCTGGAACCAGGCTCCTGCAGGCAGATGTGGTCCCCTCAGGCCTTGCTGCCCTGCCCGCCTTTGCCACCTGGTGCCTGACTGGGGCCCTGCCGGGTCACGGGCACCAAGGCTGCGAACAGTCCAAATTGGGCAGAGACGGTTGACGGGGTGGGGGCCGGCCTGGGGGTCATTGGGGACAAGCTGGTCTTGGTTGGCCCCTGCCCGCCTGCCTCAAGGTACCTGGCCACAGCCCCACCCCAGCCTGGCATGCTGAGGCCACACGAGGAGCCCCCGGTGTCCTGGGAGACCTGCTGAGGGATGAGGGGGGCACCCTCTCTTTAGGCACAGCGGAGCAGCAGAACAAAGTGGGTGGCAGCCCCCTTCTGGAGCCTGGGGAGCTGCAGTGGGCTGGGCGGTGACGGGGGAGGTGTCCTGTCACAAACTCGAAGCACCGAGCTTCGGGCCCGCTTGGCTGCAGTCCTGACTCAGTTACAGCTTGTGTAAGCCAAAGCGAGTCCCTTGCCTACTCTGAGCCTCGGCCTCGTTGTCCCCCTCCGCACAAGGGCAGGCGGGGTTGGTGGGGTGAGATGTGGTGAGCTTGGAGGTCTGAGAGTTTGAGGGCCTGGGGTTCCCATGACCTCAGCCACAGCCAGTCCGGCCTCACATGGCCAGGGCCTCTTGTGCTTGGTGCCAAGGGACAGGCAGGGCACAAGGCAGGTGAGGTGCCCAGGGCCCAGCATGCTCAGGCAGGAGGGAGGGGCGGGGGCTCACTTTAGGCTTGGTGCTTCGCTGCAGGACATCCAGGAGCTGTCTGCGGAAGCCTTCCAGCTGTGACAGGCCGATCCTGGGGAAGGAAGTAAGATGGGTGTCAGCCTGGCCTGGCCAGGGGCTGGGAGAGGTGTGGGGGTGGGGGGCGGAACGCCATCAGGATCACAGGGTGAGACGGGCGAGCAGGTGGGGGTCTGCAGCTCAGCAGGGCTGAGCCAGGGGACGGAGGTCATTGCTGGGTGGGGCTACCCGTCCTCTCTCTCTGGGGGCCCCGGGGAGATGGGAATCCCCTCACCCCCCCAGGAGGGAGGAACCGCTGACCAGGACAGTTAGAGAGACAGAGCGACTTGTGACTTGCAACTCGCCTGGGGACAAGATCTTTGCCCAGAACCACGGCCGTCACGAACTCCTTCGAGTACTCCATGGCATCCTCGCTGCAAAGGGGGCGGGGGTGCTGAGGCAGGGGTGGCGAGCGGGCCCTGCTCCAGCACCCCTGGGGTTAGCTTTCGATTCAAGGCCCTCTGGGGAGCTCCTGGGCGCCAGGCCGGGCTGCCGGCTCGCTGTCACAGGGAGGCTCTGCCGGGCGTAGATCCTGGAGTCTCCCTGGCATTTGACAGAATACTCCCTCTGCACTTACCAGGAGGGTCCCAGGCCCCCACACGACCAGAAGCCACTGCCCAGGCGAGCTCCAGCCCAGGCGAACTCTGAAGTCTTTAGCCCCCCACCCCTACTCCAAGCCAATGCCGAGGCCCCAGGCTGCTCACCTGAGCAGGCCCCCTGGTGGGGAGTAGGCAAAGCACTTGAGGGTAGGGTACTGGGGGCGCAGAAGGAAGGAGAGGATGGCAGCGGTGCCTGCACCCAGGGAGTGGCCCACCACAATCAGGCCGTAGTGTTTGGTGCCGCGGCCCTGAAAACCGAGAGAAAGCTGAGAGCCCTGCCCCGCTGACTGTCTGGACCCGCGGACACCAGGGAGGCGGACGGATGGCTCTTCCCAGGGTCCCAGGATCGTATCTGCGCTGCGTGGCTGCTGGGGGCAGAGGAAGGGCCAAGCTAGACTCACGCAGGGCAACTCGTTGGGGAGGCTCTCCTAACAGACTCCTACGGGTCCTTCAAAACCCTGCTCAGCGTACCTCCTGGGAGAAGCCCTTCCGGATTTTCCAGGAGAGGCTTACTCCCTCCCAGACACTGCTTCTACACTGGCGGCAGGTCCTCATATACGGCGATTACTCTAGCGGAAGAGCATACGTTCTGTACAGATTATACTCTGTTAGAGTCATTTGTTCACCTGTCCCTGTTTCCACGCCCCAACCCCCAGACTGGGATCTCCGGAGGCCGGGGACTGCTTGGCTTTGGGAAGGGCAGCTGGCAGCACCTCGGGAGATCACCCCAACCAGAGAGACACCCTTTCGATCGGCCCTGCAATGGTTTCCTGTCGCCCCAACCATCTCTGTGCCGCCAGTGCCTGGCAAGGAGCAGGTGCTCACAGCTGGGTGGGGCTGAGCAGGGGAGCCCAAGAAATGCCGGGGCAAAAGAGGAAGGGGTCAGAGCGGGTGGGAGGGGCTGAGCAAGTGAGGAGGGGGCTGGGAGCCAGGCATCCAAGGAGGGCGTAGGATCCGGGCCTGCTGCGGCTGCTGCCCCCCGTGCTGCCCCCTGGGGAAGGCAGAGGCGGCGCAGCCCGGGCTCACCGGCAGGGAAAACGCCTCACCAGGTCTCGCCCAAAGGCCTGGGACAGGACCATCTCCTGCTCCAGCTTCTTCTTGATATACTCAGCCGAGAGGACCATTCCCTGGGGAAGGAGGAGCAGAGGCAGCCGTCACAGGCAAGGAGGCACCAGTAAAACCAGAGGCTGGAAGCTCACTAATCCTGTCCCAGCTACTTCCCCTTCGGCCCTCCTGACAAGCCGGCTATGGGGTCTGGTGGACGCTTTATCACATCAGCTCCACCTCACAGATGACCAAACGGAGGCTCCGAAGAGTTGTGTGTCCACCAGGAACCCGTGTGATCTCTTCCCAGCGGCCTCCTCAGGCTTTTCTGGGGCAGGATCTGGGCCGGCAGGACCGTGGGGGCCTGGTGGGTGGGTCACGGTGAACTTCTAAATGAACCGGCACCCCTCTGACCAATCTCTCCTGGGCGGGGGCTGGGGGGTGGGCGCAAGCAGGGAGGCCCCCCACCGCGCCAAGGAGGCAGGTCTGTGTGCCAACGGGGAAGGAGAGAAGGCAAGGGGCCCTCAGGGGCCCAGAAGGGGGCGTACCTTGTGTCCCAGCCAGGTGCCGTGGTGGCCCTCCACGGGGAGGCGCTCTGCGTCACCGGTCAGGTCTGTCAGCGCGTCCTTGTGGAGAGAGAGGGGTGGGGTGAGGAGGACGGGCACCCCGTGGGGGGCTGGGAGGGTGTCCACGGGGCGAGCTGGGAGCCACGGGCGGCATACCTTGGGGGAAAGGGTTCCCCGGATACTGATCACCACTTTCTTCTTGTCATGGTCCACTGCCACGTAGAAGGGGGTCTCGTAGACCTAGGTTAAGGGCGGGCTCATGAGCCGAATGACCCTGGGACGGGGCCAGACTCGGGGAATGAGTGACCCGAGCAGGTCCTCCGGGCTCAGGAATCGGTCTCCTCTGGCGGCTGGACCAGCTCAGAGCGCCTGAGAACTGCCGTTCTGCCTGCGGGGTCTACAGGGACCGCCGCCCCTCCCCAGGCCCTCACTGCTTATTCCCTTGATCCCTTCCCCCAAGAGGCTGGCGGAGAAGCCCCAGTGCCGGGTGTGGGATGGGGGACCGCCGGCCCCTCACCGCGTCATGGCAGGAGGTGTATACGATGTCCACCGCGGTCATGTTCTCGTCCAGGAAGTGGCGCCGGATGGCAATGGCGTTGCAGCCACAGCAGTTGTCTTCCTCGATGGTGACCCCCGGGGCGAAGCGGGGCCGTGCGGGGCACAGGCAGCACCTGGCGAGCGTGGCAGTGGGCTCAGAGACCTGGGAGAGCCCTCTCTGCCGTGCTCCCTGGAACCTCCCTCTCGAAGTCCCACAGCCCTTGCCCTAATCGGCTTCCTGGCTGCACGGGGCCCCGTGGGTCTCTCCCCCACCCTCAGACGCTCTCTCCCCCTCACCCCTGGACTGCTCCTCCCTCACTGGCAGCCTCCTGGGGCCCGTCCTCCACCAGAGCTACCATCTTCTGGCCTTCTCATTCGCCATACCTGCTCCTCCCCCGTCTCTGCCACTGAACGCCTCCTCCAATCTACCGAACCGCCCGCCCTGCTCCCGGCCTCCACATGCCCCCATCCAGCCACGCCAGGCCCCAGGCCCCGATGGGCCGCCCTCGCGTGCTCCCTGAATCCCCCACGGCCAGCTGCTCCGTGCCCAGTCCCATGCTTGGAGCTGGCCTCGGGTCCTCCCCCGACCCCACGTCCCCCCACCTGGCGGTCCGCACATCTGCTCACCCTGCCTTCATATTCAGAACAGACTCCAACCACTTTCCCTCGCACCCATCGCGTCCACCATTATCTCGGGCCTGGAGTGTCATGGCGGCCTCCTGACCCGTCTCCCTCATCCACTCTGGTCCTTGACATTCTCAACTGGCAGTGACCCTCTGAGACATCAGTCAAGCCATGTCACTTCACTCAAAACCCTACAGTGATGCCCTTCCTGTCCACTGTCAGAGCTGGAGGCCTTGCAAGGGTCAAGGGCGCTGCCCCATCCGGCCGTGGGTCCCTGGCTTATGGCCTCCCACTTCCCTCCGGCCCCACCGGCCTGCCTGTCCCCCTGCATGCACTGGCCGTGTCGCATGACAGCCCTTCCACTTCCTTCAGCCGCTGCTCAAATACATGTCACGGGGATGTCCACCCCGGACATGTCACCTAGCACAGCCAGGCCCCCGCCAGGGCTCCCCAGACTGACGGCACAGCCAGCTTCATTTTTCTCCAAAGCACCCGTCCGTCCAACAGGCTCTGGGGCGCTGCCCGCGTGCTGTCTGTACCTCGCCGCCAGGTGATGGCTCCACAGGGCAGGCTTTGCTGTGCCTGGTTTACCGCTGTGTCGCCAGCACCAGGCACGGAGCAGGCATCCCCCTCTGTGAGGGGCTGAGCCGCAGAGCCGGGCACGCCGCTAGGGGTGCAGCTGCTCCTCAGGCCACCAGAGGGAGCCAGCACCCAGCAGACCGGCTTGGAGCCCTGAGCGGAGCCAGCTGTGGAGAGAGGACAGCTGGGATTTTATGAAGGAGCCGGACTTTCGGTGATGCCGGGAGGCAGCGTCTAAGGGACTGTGACATACTTCCCAGGGAGGAGCGGCCTCGCTGAGCAAACTCAGGGTCCAACCGGGTCTTGGAAGCTACTGGGCCCGGGGTGGGCGACCGCCTCAATCCACACTGGGAGAGGTTCCTGCCAACGGCAGGGCCAAGTGGGCGCTGGCCAGGGTCTCGGGGCCAGACTCCTGCTCTCAGGCAGCTGTCTCCTCCCTCCAACCTCAGCCTGCCTGTGACTCCCTGGCTTCTGAAATCCTTCAGGCACAGGTGGGACAGACACCGCCTGCACAAAGGATGTCCCCACCCTGCCAGGGAGTGGAGGAGCAGGGCCTGTCAGAGCCCAGGTCTTGGGACTCCTGGTCTGGTGCTCATTTCGAGAAGCTTCTCGGGCAGGGGCAGGCAGGGACTCCCAGGGATGCTGGGAGAACCTGTGGTGGGTGGGGGTATGGGGTGCGTGGTCCACTCTGTGAGTCACTGGGGGGCGGGTGGGGAGAACCAGGTCCCCAGGGCCACCCAGCTTTCTGCACATGAAGGGCACTGCAGAAGGGGTGTGACCGCCCCAGGGGCAGGGTGTCACGAACAGAAGCTGCTGCCCAGCCTTCCGGCCTTTTGGGACCAGGGAGCCGTCCCCCTCCCGTCTGGGCTGCACTGAGGGTGGACATGCTGAGGACAGGGAAGGGTACAGCTCCAGGCGGGGAGCCCACTTAAGAAAGCAGAGTCCACGGGGCGCCCTGAGGCGGGCTGCAGGCAAGGCTGGGGTGCACGCCTTGTCATCTCCCTGGGAAGAGGGTCAAAGCCTTTCACTAAAGGGCCTTCTTGATGCCCTTCCAGAGGCCTCCAGGGCCTGGGCCTCTACCAGGAAAGTCCCTTCTTTTGGAGAGGCCAAGCACAGGACAGGAGCAGGAAAGAGAGATGTGGGCAGAGGGGAGCAGTTGAGAGAGGCAGAGAGAGAGGGCAGGGGAGGAAACAACAGCCCCAGCTTCCCTGTTACACAGATAAGGGAGGGAGGTCATCTTGCCCAAGGCTGCGAGTGACACCATCTGGATTCAAAGCAGGTGCTGGAAGCTGGGTGATTCCAAAGACCGCGCCCTCCCCTGCCCAGGCATGAGGCACGACTATATAGGTCTAGGCCCAGAGGCGGTGTGGAAGAGTCGAAAGGTGGGCTACAGACCACAGGGGAGGTGGGGGGGAACAGGGCGGCAGGCACAGTCTGTTTAGGGAGAGTGTCCCCCATGGGCTGGCCCGGCTGCGGGCCCTCAGCTCCTCCGCGAGCGCCGGCCGGCCAGAAGGACGGGACGGGACGGGGTACTCACGAGCAGGAGCGGGCCAGCTGGCAGAGGCCACAGGCGGGCTTCCGCATCAGGTACATGGGCCACCCGTAGGCGGCCAGAGCGAAGAGCATGTAGTAGCAGACCTCTTTGTATCGGAGCATCTCTTGCTGGAAGAGAGGAGGCGGAGGCAGTCACCTCTTGCCCTTCCTGCCTGCCCCTTCCAGGCCCCTGCCCCCTCTAGGAGCCCCCCGCCCCCTCTGGCGGAGGCGCGACCACTCCTGCAGATGATAATTGCATTTCCCTAATTATCTCCGTGCAACCAGGGCACGAGGCCTCCTGGGACCTGTCCTGCTGCTCCAACCTCAGAATTAATGATTTGGGGACAGAAAAACACTCGCAGCGCCGGATCGATTTCCTTGCCCGTTTTTTCCAAGAAGGAAAGAGAGGGGGAGGTGTGGGTGGTGGTCACCCGCCTTGGAGATCAGGCCTGGGAAGGGAGATTTAACCCCGAGAGGCCCTGGGCCCTCCAGCTGGGGGTGTCCAGGCCTTGAGCGGCAGGGCCAGCCCCCCGCAAGCACAGGGGTGACCAGACCAGCCCGTGAGCTGTCTCCCCCGGCCCTCGGGTTCTTTGTCTGCAAATCTAGGGAGACTCATCAAGTCTTAGGCTCCCGAGGGACGTCTGGAGCAGATTGGGATCTCTCCAGAGAAAGGCACCAGTTTGAAAACCAGCGTCTGAGGCCAGCGGCTATTGTCATCAGCCTGATGGGCTGGAAGGACGCAGGAGGCACAGGTGTCCCAGCAAAGCGGTTTCCAGTGTCCCGGGTGTGCCAGGCACCGGAGGGCCCTGCACTTAGAGGGAATTAGTCACCTTGTAAAAGTTAAAGAGGGTGATTAGTCATCTTTCGAAGCAAACTAGGTGGCGCCTTAATAAGGGCCCAGGGGGCAGAGCCATCCCCGGGCCAGCTCTGTCTGCTCTTTAGGAACGAGCTGAAGCAGGTCATTATCCTCTGCGGCTCTGGCTGGAGGGTGGGGCACGGGCTACCACTGCCCGGCCCCCTTCATGTGGTAAGAGAGCCCAGGGCGACCCCAGGCTGGGCTGGGCACCTGCTAGGGGTGGGCCGTTTTCAGAGGGGCTACAAACACCTACGTTGGGCAGTGGGGACAGACGGAGGCTTTCCTAGGGGATTTGTAGATACAAGGGGTGAATCCTTTCTGGTAGGGTCCCAGCTGAGACCGTGCAGGGAACTGGACTCGGAATGGCTCTTTCTCTCCCCACAGAGCGGTGTGTGGAAGGTGTGCCCAGCACCACTATGCCCGCGGGGATGGAGGACGCGCTCAAGGTCACAGCGACGGTGGCGGAGCTGATGCGCCCTAAGTGGGTTTGCTCCGGAGGCCGCCGGTGGCAGTCAGCCTGGGTGGTGAGCACAGTGACCTTGCGGTATTGGGGGTGGGGGGTGGGCGAGGGGCTCTCCTGGCCGCAGGACCAGCCCCACCTTTACCTGCGAAACACCAGGTTTCTAGTCAAGATGCCCCAAAAGAGGTTGTACTGCTCAAAAAAGCTCAAAGCGACGGGTTATGTCCTGCCGCCTTTTGTGACCCAGCAGCGGCGGCAGTAACAAGTCTCGTCCCCGTGAAGCACGCGATAACCTTAAGAGGCCAGGACCAAACGTTCTGAGTGTGGTTAAGCGGAGTCCAGGGTTTTGTCGGCAGAACCAGTGTGAGGTGAGGTGAGGTGGGGGTGCTCGGGAGGAAGGGGTGAGTGAACCGAGGTGAGCGGCTCACCGGAGAGCTGCAGGGGGACTCACGGAGGAGCCGGTGCAGCCCGCACCGTCGGGGCAGGTGGCTCTGCTCAGGTGGTCCCAGCAGAGGGAGAGGGACCCGGGGCAGGCAGGGCAGGGTGGGGGATGCTTCTGACTCACCGAGTTCTTGAGGTCGAGATACTTGGTGTTTCTTGTCACTGGCATCCCGGACAGGAAGGCCAAAATGTCATTGTTTGCCTGTAAAACCGGTGTGTGAAGGCGCTGACTGCCCCGGGTCCCTCTGCACGGCTGAGAAAGGGGGCCCGGGCCCACCTGCTTCCCGGGGGCCTCAATGCCCCGAAAGGAGCGAGACGCAGCCAGCTTTCCCAAACCTGAGGTCTCCTTGCATTTCTAGTTGCTCCCTTTCCACCAAAAGCATCAACTCCCACCCCAGGGACATTGGTGCCCGGGCTGAGGGGGATGCGCTTTGTAGGGGTGCTGGGAGATCCTAGCTGGGACTGGGACCGTGCGGTGGCAGCGGGGTGGAGGCGAGCGTGGAGGGCGAAGCATCATGGTGAGCATCGTCCGTTAGCGCCTCCCCAGCCCGGCGGCAGCCACACGCGGCCCAGCAGAGGGAAGTCACGCAAGCAAGAGCCAGGAGTAGAGCCCAGCGGGCACTGAGGGGATGAGCTGGCATCGGAGGGTGACCTCAAGGAACCTGGGGAGCGGCACCAGGACAGCAGGGAGATGCCTGGCGCTCACCTCGTCCAGCACCGCGTTGCGCTTTGCTCGCTGCCGCTGCCGGAGCAGCACCAGGCCCGCAATGATGTCAGACGGCACGATGTCGAGGTCTCGGAAAAACTCGGCAAAGAGGTAGGCGATTTCTGAGTAGGCATCCTTGGGGGAAGGGGGCGGGAGGCGGGGGCAGGGGAGCAAGAGAGAGGGTGAGAGACTGGGCGTGAGTCTCCCAGGGCTGGGGCTCCACTCTGGGCCCGGTGCAGGTGCAAGTTTGCCCCAGCGCGTGCACGGCGCCGGCTGGGGCCCAACCCCACGTGGGCCTCTGCAGCCGTGACCCCAAGGGCCCTCGCCTGGGCTCTGGGCCCCGCAGACCTGGCCAGAGCTGTCTGGGACAGCCACCGAACCTCGTCCGTCCTCCACCTCCCGGCCCTCGTCTGTCCTCAGAGCTCCTACGGCACTCACCATCAAAGCCTACCACGCACAGATGCCAACGTGAGCCATTTCCTGTTCTTTCCCCAGTCACTAGGAATCAAGGCCTGCTCGGCCCGGCTTGCTTCTCCTCCGCCTTTCTCTCTAGCAGAGAAGCCAAAACTGAGCTCCCGGCTGCTGCCTCTCCACACTGAGTTTCTTCCCACCTCCCACCGGCTGTGACCCTGAAAGGCCTCCTAAGGGCTGAGCCTCTGGGGTGTCAGGCCCCCTCCCCCAGCTACTCCCAGCTGCAAGCTCAGGTGTGACGTGGGGCCTGGGGTTCCCCGCAAGCCTGGTCCTCAGGCCAGCCCGAGCCCGGGGCGGGCGGCCACGCCGGTCAGTGCGCTCAGCATCTCCCCGTCAGTGGGAGGAGGGGTCTGCCAGTTCCTCCCTGACCTCTTAGGGGAGGCTGTGAGGGGAATGAACTCATGGCAAGTGGTTCTCTCTTGCTGGCTTTCTTTCACCCTTAAGTGTCTGGCACTTATAAGAGAGGAAAAATCAGGGGTTGCACACTCAAAAGGCCTGATGAGGCTAAACAGAGCCTTGTCCCTTCTCGGCTCTGGCTGACTGCGTCCGGTGCTGCCAGATCTAGAGACGAGAAATGGTCCGCAAATGCCCTCATTTTCACTCTGTTCAAATTTTCAGCGAAACCGCAGAGTGACCAAAATGTGCTCTGGACTGCACCTGCTCCCTGGGCTGCCGTGTGATGGGACCCAGATCCTGGGTAACTCCTGCCCAGAACGTTCTGCCTTTTCCCAGGCTCCCGGCTCTGCCCAGGAGGGGTGGGTGCATCCCCCTAGATCCCGCCCAGAGAGGCCTGTGGGGGTGACCCCGCCCCCTAGGGAACCTCCAGGGATTCGATGGGAGGCTTTCTGACACATGATTACTCACTCTACAGCTCACCAGGGGCTGCTGGAGGGAAGGAGGCCTGAGGGCCTCCAGTGGCTCCCATGGGGGGCACCTGCTATCTGGCTTGGGGAGCAGTAGTCCCCTGACCACACTGGCTCTGCCACTAACTAGCTGTGGGATGCTGACCCAGTCACACCACTTCTCTGGGCCTCAGTTGCCTGATCTGTAAAACGATGCAAGCACTAGATGGTCTCTAAGGGCCCTGCCAGCACTGGTGGCACTGGGTGGCGGGGGAGCTCCACCTCGAGGATGCTGAGGGCCCTCGCTCCCAGCCAGGGGCCGCCCTCAGCTGACCCGCCTTCCTTCTGCAGCGCCCCTGCACTGACTGGCCCAGCCCCTCGGCCGCCCCTGGGAGCACAGAGGGTGGAAGCTGACTGTGCGTGTCTGGGCTCAGCACTCGACAGTCCCCAAGCATCTTCCAGAGTCATCGTAGCTGGTGGCACGTGCCGTTCTTTGCTTTCAGGCCACCCTGAGTTTTCAGTATGTTCTCCCTAAACTAGGCTGTAAGTTCCAAGGGGGAGGGGCTGTACGAAGATTTTGGAACCGTTCTGTCCCCTTGACAGTGCAAGGGACCGGCTGTTTCACCCGCTGGAGGGAGTCGGTCAGTGGATAACAGATCGTGGTGTTAGCAGGCTGTCACCTCGCTCTTGCTTAAAACCCGTCGGCCAGCCCCGCCCCGCCTTCCTCTACCAGGGAGTGAGGGCTCCTGAGGGGCCGACAGAGGATGTGAGCCCAAGGGAAGAGGTTTCCCAGGACTTACTGACTGGGAGTCCTTCGTCCGAGTGCAGCAGAGGAACACTTTGAGCCGGCGCGACCAGCTGGTGGCCTGACCCTCCTCTAAGCGGTGCCTGCAAAGGGGGAGAGTTGGTATGTGTGAGGTCAGGGGGTGGAACTGGAAGAGCCTCAGCCCACAAGGGCTGGAAACAGGGCGGCCTGTTCCCAGGATCCCAGCAAAGAGCCCCCCAGCAGGAGGTCTGGGAGAGAACAGGCCTGGGGCTGGCCAAAGCCGGTGGCCCGTGACCTGGCACTCCCTGAGGGGGAAGACCCCTGTTGGCCGAAGAGGGCACACCTTCCGCCATGCTCCCAGCTTTTGGCAGACTGAACAACCACGTGCCCTGGGGGCTTCAGAGGTGGGAGCCCAAACTGGGGGCTGCTCTGTAGTTCAAGTACTCCTGGGAAATGGCAGCGGGGGGCTGGGCCTCTCAGCCAACTCACTGTGAAGCCCAGATTGCTCCAGCTGTTGGACAGTGTTACCTGTTGGACAGACTTACTTCCTCCTGGAAAGGGTTTCAGATACTTATCACTCTCTGTCTGGGGGGGGAAGTCTAAGGGGCAAATGAGGCTCTGCATTTCTCAACTCCTCGGGTCTGTCACACAAGAGGGGACAAGGGCCCCCACCTTTCATCTGCACGGCTGGCGCCTGTCTGTTCCCGCTCCCACCCCCGGTCCCAGTGTGCCGAGCTGCTCTGATGGGGAGTCGGGGCATCCAAGAGTCTGTACCCAAAGGCAGAGCAACTGGCCAGTTATCCACAGAGCCCTTTCCAATGCTGGGTGCCCAGAAATCAGTGCATTTTGAGCATAAAGAGATCCAACATTAAATATGTCAGTTTCCAGACTGAGCAAGAAGGGGCTGGGTTGCTTTTGTGACATGTGCCCTCCCCGCTCTCTCCAGCCCTTTCAGATCCTGTCGCTCGGTAGTGAGTAGGGGAAGGCGCGGGGGGTCCTCAATGGCTACACGGCTCTTAGTATCCATCAGGAGTGACAGGCCAGGCCTTCCTTCCCGAGCCTGCTGGCTTCTCTCTGCAGTCCTGGTTCCATAAGGTGGCGGGACACAAGGACAGGGAAAGGCGCAGGGCTTTCCACGGCTAGAGGAGGCGGTTAGGAGAGGGTACAGTGGGGATCAGGGGATTTCAGCTTCTGGGATCTATCGGCTTTAAGGGACCTGCGCAGCCTTACGTCATAAACCAACATCCCACCTGCCAGGGGCTTGATGAAGGGCCAGCATGCTGGCAAACTGGGTTCCCAGACCATCACATTCTTCACCTCTTTCTAATCTAACGGGCTTTTAAAGAGTATTTTCTGCTGGGCCTCTGGCTCATAAAGAGCTTTACACTTTACTGCACTACCCCTTGTGTCCACCAGGAGGCAGATGGAGGCAGTGACTGGTTTGGCCTAATGCATCAGTTAGGCTACTGGAGACCAACACGGGCAGAGAGACCCTGAACCTGGACCGAAAGTTCATGGACCCAGCACCCCTCTGCCCTGAGGCTCACTAAACTGAAGGGAGGGAAGACACCGCTGCAAAGATCCAAGGTCAGGGCTCCCAGGGAATAATCCATCTCCCAACCTCTACGAGATTTCCCTGGAAGGAGAGAGAGCCCAAGACTTAAACAGCTTCCTGACTTCCAGTGGCTAAAAAGCCTGTCAGTGTGACACAGTGGGGCTTGTGTGTGCCCTCCGGACCACAGGAAGGGCAGGCAGGTTTGAAAATGTTCTTGTTGGAAAAACTGTTGGCTTTCAGAGCTGAGGGACGGCCGGCGGAGGCCAACCTGAGAGAGAGGTGGTCACATTAACCAAGCCGCAGCCCAGACTGCCCCCCCCCCCCCCAGAGCTGGAGAAGACGCAATGGGCCGGAGCCCTGAGCTGCGGAGAGGCCTCGTCACCCCCACAGGGCCAGAGGCCACAGGAAAACTTTCTAATTAAAACGACAGTCCCCAACTGCAAAGGCATTGCCTTCCGTGGGCCCCAAGGGCAGTTACCCAGAATCAGAGAAGGGAGATTTCTTTTTTTTCCCAGGGCCCCAGGAGCCCAGAAACCAGGTCGGGCAGGGGCGCGTGCTCCGAGTGCGAAAATGGGACGGGATGGTGGCGGCCCGCTGCGCCGCGAGGGAACACGGGCTCCAGGGCCTTGGCTCCTGGACCTGCTATTTGGGGCTGGGCGGTGGCCAGCCCAGGCGCGGGTGTGGCTCTGGCTGCGGAGCCCAGCTGACGTGGAGGGCCCAAGGAGAGCTGAGAGCAGAGGCGCGGGGGGTGGGGGTGGGGGCAAGGAGAATTCTGGGGGACGGACCTGCTGCCCGGACTGAGGGCTCCTGGTTCCCCTGCCCTGGAGATGGACCACCACGTCCTCTCTCATCAGCATGACCTGTGGCAAGGGACCTGCCCTCTCTGGGACTCAGACCCCTCATCAATAGAATGGGTCTCCTCAGGGCACCAGGGCCGACAAATGATCCAGCGCACTGATGGTGGGAAAGGGCTCCTCACAGGGCCTAGGTCATAGTAGAGTCACCATGCAGCACCCTGGAAGCCCCCCTCCCTTCTCTTTTTCTTTCAGGAAACAGGAATTACGTGACCCTAGATTCCCTCCCTCATTTTCTCTGACTCGGTACAGCTTTCCCCTTTCTTTGAAAAGCTGTCCAAAACTTACGTCCTCCAGGAAGCCTTCTCTGATTAACCTTCTCCAGCTCCCTTAATCCTAGAGACAGTCAGGCTAAGTGATCAGAAGCAAGGGCCCTAAGGCCCTCGAGCTAGCCTAGCTCCATCCTAGCCTGGCTGTGTCACTCAGGCAGGTCTTCTTCTCTGTGTCCTAGCCCTGCCTGCCTGACAGGGGTGATGCTAACAGCCTCTCACCAGAGGCCCCGTCACTTGGCGCACGTGATGCTTGGCTTTGGTAATGCATGCTTCCTGCTCCGATGACCGCTGTGGGTAAAAGCACTAAAGATGGGCCGCCTGGGTGGCTCAGTCGTTCAAGTGTCTGGCTCTCAGCTGTGGCTCAGGTCATGATCTCACAGCTTGAGAGTTCCAGCCCTGCCTCGGGCTCTTGTGCTGACAGTGTGGGGCCTGCCTGGGCTTCTCTCTCCCCCTCTCTCTGCCCCTCCCCTGCATACATGCGCATTCTTGTGCGCTCACTCTCTCTCTCTCAAAATACATTAAAAAGGAAACAAGGAAAAAGAAAATAAAAAGCACTGAAGGTGATGGCAATGGTAACAAGGGTACCGTTTACCGAGCCCACACCAAATGCCTGCGTGCCGCGTTCACCACTTCCCGCTTATTTTATTTAAATCTCAAGGCAGTCGTTGGAGGCAGGAGCTGTCATTAGTCCCGTTTTACAGACCGAGAAACTGAGGCAGGGAGAGGCTAAGACTTTGGCCAGTGCCCGTGGCTCACACAAGCCGAGCTGCGGTTGGGGCGGCCTGGGGCCAGCTGTGCCTGTCTGGCCGCACCCTACCCGCCCACCCCCCGACCCATCCAGCCGACTGACCGGAGGTTGTAGGTCCGAAGGTTGCGCTGCCGCCTCTTCGTGGCTCTTAGCTTGACAAAGGTGCGGCCCGTGGGGTCAAAGACACAGAGGACAGTGATGCAGACGCTGAGGATGACCACCCAGTTGCAGACGACCATCCCTACGGGGCAGCGGAGGGAAACGAGAGGGGGAGGCGGAGGGTGACCTCCCTGGCTCGCCAGCTCTGGGGAAAGGGCCACCAGAGCCTCCTCTTCCCTACGCTGGCCTGCCCCGGGGCTGGCACACCTACCGAGGGTGACATTCTTGGCAGTGAGGTCGTTGCAGGAGGTGTAGTACTGAGTAAGCCAGACGATGCCCACGATGGCATAGATGAACTCGATCACCAGGATGGCTGTGAGGAGAGAGTGGGGCCCTGGCTGAAGGACGGCCATGGTGGGCCTGCCAGCGATGGGCCCCGGAGCCTCCAGTCTGTGCCGCAGCAGAGAGGGCCCGCGGCGCACGGCGGCCCTGCCACCCTTCTGCCCTGCCACAAGGTGCCCGCCTCCTGTTTCAGCTTAAATGCCCTTGGGCCCCTGATGCTCCTCCCGAGAAAGGCATTTCTCTGCTCTCTCAGGATTTGAGAACTGTGCCCATGAACTCTGATATCAGGTGTATCTTAGGCACGTTACCTAATTTCCTGGGCCTCCATTTCCTCATCTGTAAAATGGGGTGACAACATCTGAGTTACAGGACTGCGGAGAATTAGACAAGAGAGGGGTCCCTCACGGAGACTGCTATGTCCCAGGAGGAGGCTCCAGCACGTTGGCGGGAGGAAAGAGGAGCCCCAGCTGGGGGCCACAGGGCAGTGTTAGAGACCCTGGCTCCATAGGCAGCACCTGCTGCAGCTCAGAGTCCAGGCTTTCGAGACAGACAACCTGGGTTCAAACCTCAGCTCTGACCATACACTAGCTGTGTGACCTTGAGGGAACAAATTAACCTCTCTGGGCCCCAGATTCCCCATCTGTAAAACGAGACCAATAAATAATGGCTCCTCCCTTGGTTAATAAGCTCATGGAAGCACCAGAAAGTATTCACTAGGAAAAACCGGGAAAAGTCGCTGGAACTGAAGCTCAGAAAGAAGACACAGGCCAGCCCCCCAGGGAGCGGATCTGGGCCCCAGAGAGGCTTGTGGGGAAGCGGGGGGTGGGGGGCGCTGTCTGGGGGAGGATTTCAAAGCAGCTGGAGAGATGCACTTGGCCTAGAACAGGGGCCAAGGAACTCTTCCTGTAAGGGCCGGAGCAAATCTTTTAGACTCCCGTACTCTATCAGGACTACTCAGCTGGCTGGAGTCACACAAAAGCGGCCACAGGGGGTGAGCACATGAACGACCGAGAGTGGCCGGCTTCCCATCTAACTCTTTACAATAATAGACGGTGGGCTGGATGTGGCCCTCAGGCCACAGTCTGCCCACCCTGGGTCCAGAAGGTAAGCCCCATACTTCTGCTGGCTCACTGCCAGACCCTGGTGCTGGCCCGGGGCCCGGCTCATCTCGCGTGCCCAGTAGATGTGGGCTGTACAGATGGGGGGGCCCGAGGGGAGGGTGGAGGTGGGGGTGGTCCGGGGCAGCCCCCACCCGAGGCGGGCAGCCCTTACCCAGGCGCACGTAGAGCACGTACTGCATGGACTCGCGGGGCTCCGTGTAGAGGATGCCCCCGCGCATGCTCAGCCAGATGATGGCCATCTCGGCGATCATGCAGCTCAGCAGGATGCCCAGGTAGCCGCGGCCGTGGTCCACCAGGTTCAGGGAGCAGGCCTCGTGTGGGTTGTAGACCAGGCCGAAGAGCACCACGGACAGGATCACAAACCTGGGGGAGCACGCACGAGCGAGGGGTGGCACAGGTGGCCCCTCCTGTGGTCCCTGGCCATCCCGGACTTGGCGGGCAGAGGGTTCTCGCCTCAGGAGCACCATCCACCTGCTGTCTAGCGCCTCCAAGGACATGGGAGGACAGGCTGGGGAGCACCGTCCGCCAGGCTGGGGAGCATCATCCAGAGGCACCGAAGGGGAAGCAAGAGCAGTGGGGAGGCAGCAGCAGCAGCCCCACCCAGTCACGGGGCCAGGTCCAGTGTAGGCCACGCAGAGTCTCTGGGCACCACGTGGGTATCTCCCTAAGTGGTGGGTGTCCCAGACACCAAGTCCCGGGAGCTGAGAGCAGGACGAGGACAGGCTTGGGCATGGCCCCACGACTCACCAGGTGGTGTGCAGGAGGAAAAGGAAGATGGCCGGCAGGACGAGGTCATCACTGCCCACAGACCAGCGCCGCCGGAACACCACGATCCCGGGCATGGCTGGCAGCTCTGCAGAGGCTCAGCGGGCCTGGTGCTCACCTCCTGCAAGACAGCAGAGGGCCCCGTGGCTGCCGCGGCACACTCCTGGCCACATGTGGCCAGCACACAAGCATCTCTCCGGGCGCCACAGCCCAGGGGCTCCCAGGCCATTGGAAATGCTGATCCATCCCGGGGCAGGCCCCATCTCCGACCCTAGGCACACCCCCAAAGCCAATATAAAGGACCTCAGCAGCGAGACACTGGCTTTGGCCTTACTCCTGAGGACTCTCCTGTCCCTAAGACTGGCACCGGCCCTTTGGAATCGGCTCTCCCTGGAGTTACCACAACAGTAGCAGCTCAGTGCCATTAAAGACCTGGGCTCACTCCCTGCCTCTCCCTACATGGGACTGCATCCCACCCCCAGCTCCCCTGGTGCCTTTTTTCCAGGAGACCTGGCCAGTGCATGTGGTCCTTGGGGTGGCATGGGGGACCTGGCTGGTGCATGCGGTCCTTGGGGTGGCATGGGGGACCTGGCTGGTGCATGCGGTCCTTGGGGCGGGATGGGAGACCTGGCCGGTGCATGCGGTCCTTGGGGTGGGATGGGGGACCTGGTCGGTGCATGCGGTCCTTGGGGTGGCATGGGGGACCTGGCCGGTGCATGCGGTCCTTGGGGCGGGATGGGGGTTTCCCAGCCCCAAACAAACAAGTAGAAGGCTGAAGACCTGGGGAAAGGTGGGGGGAAGGGCGTACATGGGCCGAGCATGAAAGCGGGAGAGTGTCCAGCACACAGTAGGTGCTCAACAAGGACGTGTTGACTGAGCTCTTCAGTTTCTTGCTTTGCTGGACCCCTGGGAGCGTGCTCTGTGACTCGATTTTATACTCGTAGGACAGAATGCCCAACCACAGCTATGCCTCTTGGCAGGGAGGGTCACAGTCAGGATGCAAGGTCAGGAGCATAATGGGGGCCATCCAGCCCCTCGACTCGCAGGGTGGTGAGTGGGCCCTGCAGGGTATCCTATCCTGGCAACCACACCTCCCACGCCCACCCCGAGCCACGCAGCCTTTGCAGCCCAGTTCAAAACTCTCCAAAGCTGCTGAGTTCCAATTCACCACAGGCAAGCTCAGGGAGGGGTGCCCAGGAATCCAGGGACCCCACTCCCTAGAGCCCCCGGAGCCAGGGTGGCGCTGTGGGCCAGGAGGCTCCCCACAGGGGGCTTGTTTGGGGAGATACGGGTGCGGGACTCCAGGGCAGCCCCGTGCTGAACTGTACGGAGGACTCCCTGCTGTGGGGGGTGGGCGCCCTCGCTGGTGGGCAGTTGCCCCCAGGCCCAGAGGCTTACATGGCACCTGGTCCAGAGGCGGGCGGCAAGTCCTCCTCTCCCCGGTGACGGCTCCGGGGAAAGCGAGTGTCCTCGGAGACCAGCATCACTGGGGAAGCAGGTGGCCAAGTGTCCCCCGGCCGGTGGGCACGACCCTCAGGCTGGCTGAGGGGACATGGGGCCGGGGGGCCAGCCGGCATGTCCAAGCCAGCCCGTCTCTCTCTCCCTGGTGCAGCCACTTCATCTGGCCGCGGCCAGGCTGTTCCCTGCGAGCTGGCGGCCTGGCGGGCGGGCGGGCTAGCCTGTCGGGGTCGTGCCTACTCCTCCCCCCTCAGGAAGTGACATCATCCCACTCTCTCCAAGGAGGAGTCAGAGCGCGGATTCTGGGAAGTGGGGAGAAGGATGAAGAGCTTGGGAGCTGCGTGGGGGAGCGGGGGGGCCGGGGCTCCAGCGGGTACGTCCCGGGAGGGACGGGGGCTGGTCAGCGCTGCCGACAGCTGGGGTTTCAGCCGCTGCTGCTGCTGCGGCCGCCGGGTCTCCCCAGCCCCCCAGGTGGCTCAGGGGGCCAGCTCGGTCCCAGCAGGTGCTGCAGCTCCCGTCCCCTCTAAGCACTAATCCGCCCAGACCCCTGCGGTGGCCGGAGGAAGGGGGGTGCCATTCTGGGGGTGGGGGTGGGGCTGGAGGGAGAGGGTCCTGCCTCTGTCAGCCCCCCAGAACATCTTGTTCTTGGGTGAGCCCCGCAGAGGGCCCTCCTCAATCCCCTCCAGGGGCACCCTCCTGTCACCCCCACCTTTCACCTCTGGGAGCCTAGACCGGCTACCACTCCTTAACCTCACCCTTGCGAACTCGCACACGACCCACATGTGGGCACAGCCCTGCCCTCCCTGCGCTCTGGCAGGAAGTGGGTAGAGCCTGGCACCTGGCCCTGCAGAAGGACTCGAGGGCCTGTCAGATCCGTCGAGACACCGGAGCGATACAGACGGTGCCAGCCTCTGCCCAGGCTCAGGGGCCGACAGCCATGGCTGGTGCCCGGGCCCATGTGGCAGGGCTCCTTCGGGCTGACCCCGGGGCCTGCCCACCACCGCAGAATCCTGGGCTGGGCGCCCGGGCTGCCCGGCTTCAAACCTGGGCCCCAACAGCCACTAACTGTGTGATTTACTAGCTGTGCCCCAGTTTCCTCATCTGTAAAATGTCGCTCGACCTCATCTGCTAAAGTCCTGGGGAGGCCCACAGGACAGAATGTCTGGAGAGGCCCCCTGAGGCGCCAGATAATGGCAGCGAGGGGCTCAGTGAGCGGGGGAGGAAGAGCGTGTGAGCCCCCACGGACTGGCCGCCCCTCCCCGCCTAGGCTGTGGATACTCTGGCTGGTCACCGACAGGTCACGGTGTGGGATGGGGGCCACAGGGCCTGTGCCGCTGGGGGAGGCTGGGCTCCATGTGGATTCATCCATCTCAGGGCTGCTATTTTTAAGGGCCTGAAAGGCGCCCTTTCTCTGAGACCCCGGCCCTTCACAATGGGGGCCTGTCCCCTGCTGGGATGTGATTTCATCTGCAGGAAATGTCTGGGGGGGGAGGGAGGGCAGAGGCTACTTCCTGGTCTGGGGCTGCCACAAAGCACCTCCTCTCGCTCTCCTCCCTTGGGGCACAGGGTCGATGCCCTCCAACAGTTAAATTTGTGGGGCTCACGGCCTCCCCTCCTCACCCCGGACCAGTGGCACCTCTGGGGCAGGAGTGGTGCCCCCCTGTAACAGAGGCACTTCTGGGGGCTCCCCACAGCCCCTGGCTGGGCCCCCAGCTCTGGCGGGTCTGAATGGGGTGCGAAGACCCCCCTCACGTGGATGGGCTGGCTTGAGTGGTCCTTGGAGGTCCCCTTCTTCCCCCATCCACAACGTCCCATTTCCCTGCTGGTGATTCAGGCCTCCAAGTATTAACCATCTGGGGAGAGGGTGCCTCTTTCTGAAAATACAAAACTATTTTTTAAAAATGCACACGCTATCTACTCCTTTTAAAACTTTCCGGGGCTCCCTGTGCCGGGATAAAGTCCAGGCCCCTCAGATACTGGTGAGGGTCTTAGTCTCCAGCTGGCAGGCTGTGCAACCTTGTGCGGGTGCCTTGCTCTCTCTGAGTCCTGGACCAGGAAAACGCTCTCCAGCTCCTGCGGATCCAGGCCATAGGCAGATACAAGTCCAGAGCCAGTCAGTACTTTCTGGCTGGGCAGGGGTGGGGGCACTCCATCCCCTCCTCACACCGCCCCACCCTTCTTTCCCAGCTCCCCCCCAAAGTTGTGTCTCCCTAAAAAGCACCTGGCTGGAAGAATCCGTGCCCTGCTCGCTCCAGTTGCTCTGTGGCAAAACCCTATTCACCCCTCCAGGCCAGCCCAAGGTCACGGCCTCTTTGAAACCCACTCTTGACAAACAGAACGGGCTGCTCCCTTCTGGGATGCCCAGACCTCGCATCCCAGTGTCACCCTGGGCACATGTCTGATGGTGGACCTGTCCATGCCTCGATGCCTATCCCTGTCTCAGCTCTGCTGGGAGCCCCCGAGGGCCTGGGTCTCGTGGTGCTGTCCATCTTGATGCTGCTTGGAGCCCCTGGGGCAGCCCCTCCCCTCCTGAGCAGCTGCAGTGCCTTGAACCCCAGGGGCACCCCTCCACCTCGCCAAGCTGTTGTAATACCTGTCCTCCAGCCACAGCGCCAGGGACAGGGCTCCTTTCCTTCTTGGCTCACCTCCTTGGCTTTTTGGGAAACGTCCCACCCCAGTGCCTCCCCCAACCACCGAGGGAGAACCGTCTTCCCCTCTCGCTCTCCTGACCAGCCCAGGGCCTTAGTTTCTTTGTCCGCAAAGCCGGGACCCCTCCCTCGCCCCCCCAACGTCAGAGGGCTGTAGCAGGAACCGGCAGGGACGGTGTCACTAGGGCTTGTGTGAGCCCCCACAGACCCGAAGCATCCATTCGTGGGGCTGTCCTAACTGAGCTCCTGGGGGGCTTTCTGGGGGACTTCCTGGGCACTGGGGTTCTGGGTGGGCACTGCTGATGTCCATAGGAAGGGGCCGTACTGAACAGGTAGAGGCCTGACAGGCTAACCTGCCCTCACCATGGGCCTTGGGAGGTGGCTGACCAAAGCGCCCCAGGCTGGGTCTCATCCTCTTATCCTGAGGTGCCCTTGGGCTTGGCCTGGGAGCAGGTTTTGGGGAGAAGCCCTCCCACAGTGGGTCCTAGCCAGCACGGCACCCAGATTCCCCAGGTGAGGAAGGAGGGCATGGCTGTTGTATCTGCCCTCCTGATGGCCCAGGACCGGTGGGGGACAGGGGTGGGGCCGGGTCACCGGAGCCAGGCTGAACCCGGTGCCCACAGGGGACAGGATGACATGTTGTGGGGGGTCTGTCTAGGGCCACCCCCGGCTTCCAGGCCAGCCCCTGAGATCTCCCGCTTGGCCAGCCCTGGGAGGAGGGATCACCACACAGCACTCAGTCCACAGGCTCTAAAAACCGATCGTGCCTGGGAGCTGGCTCTGCACTTACTGGCTGTGTGACCTTGAGCGAGTTACTTAACCTCTCAGTGTGTCCTTCCTAAAATGGGCTGAGAACAGTACCTACCTGGGAACTGTCACAGGGTTAAGTGAGCCGTACGCTTGAGACAGCAGCTGTCACAGTTAGTGGCCAGCAAATCCTCCTCGGCCAGCACTGTTCCCGACGGAGGAACTGAGGCTCAGAGACTGCATGTGGGAGACACAGGTCATACCTGCTGCCACCCAAGGCCCACATCTAACGCAGGAATGTCAGTCAGAAGGGGCTCAGAAACAGTCCCGTCACCCCCTCTGATGGGTGAGGACACTGAGGTTCAGAGAGGCCCCAGAGGCTCCTGGCTTCCCCAGACATGCAGCCCTGTGGTGTCACGACCGGGTGCTGGACACTCGGGAGTCCCGGGTCCCAGAGCGGGCTCCCCTGCTTCGTCTTCCTCACGCACACACTACTCGAGCGCCCCGCGAGAGATCTCTTTCATGTCCCTGACGCATGACGCTCTTGGAACCTGGCCGGTCCGCCCGCGCTCCCTGCCGGAGACCCAGCCACGAGAAGGTGTCAACCACTTGTAAGCTTCAGACAGAGTCACTCTCGGCTGGCTGGCCACCTCACACGGCAGGGTCCCCACTACTGTGCAGCTCAGCTGGCAGAGGACAGGAGACCCCAGACCCAAGTCCACCTTCCCTAGACCCTCAGTTTACCCCTGTCTGCCGAGGCTGGCGACCGGACCGGGTCTAGCCACATTCTCGAGCTGCCGGTCCTGCCCCGAGAGCAGTGTCGCCAGGCCAGAGTGTCACTGCCCCTCCGGACCTCAGCTGCCTCCTCTGGAGAACGAGGAGCCTGGGCAATTAATAGGGGGCTTGTGTTTCTGTACTTACGTTATTATTCACTCAATTTTACAACAAATGACTGCGTGTATCTTAAGGGACCCAGAAACAACGAAGAGGTGGACTATCGCTTTACGGATGAGCGAACTGCAGAGCAAAAGCTAAGGAAATCAAAATAGAGGGTTGGGAGGAATCCGTTGCACACGTGTAAGACAGGCCCTCGCAGGAACTACATGTGAAGCTATTGCTAGACTCCATGCTTCTTGGTGGCCAAAGTAAAAAGGGAAATTGGGTAGTCTTCAAGGGCTCCTTTAGCGCTGCAGGTATTTTGATCATGGGTGCCCAGGACTCCCACACCCACAATGAATGGGATTTCAAAGGGCTTTGAAGTCAGGAGGTACTCCAAAGGGTGAGAGGGACAGGCACCTGATGCCTGCTAGGCTCTCTCGGTCTGATTCATATTATTTCCGTGTTGGACACTGGAGCTTGTCTAGCCTTGGAGGGGGAAGGGCTTCTGACTTGGGAGGAGGGGTGGCAGGGAATGACTAGAGCCCCAGGCAGCCGGCAGGGTGAGTGGTGGCCCCCAGAGGCTCCATCCTAGCTGGGGCGGGCTCACCTATGGGCACCCTCTTGCCTAACTGTGCCAGCAGATGGCTCTTGCCCTCTTTATTAGTGTCCAGAGCAGGGGCTTCGGCGGTGGTCAGTCCCTAACAGCTCAGTGGCTCAGCTTCACGGCCATTTAGAGAGCCAGTTAGCCTCCCTGCTCACTGACGAGGCTTCCGTGAGAGCACCCGCACGGGGAGGGGCTCAACACGCAGCGGCCGGATTCTGATCTCCTGAAACGGCAGGGCCATTCCAGGCTGTCAGGGTGATGGGGAGGAGACAACCCACCTGTAAGCCTGGGGCTCAGTCTTTCCGCTTCCTCTCGCATTTGTTAGTTGCCTACCAAGTCTGGGGTCTCGTCTAAGGCCCTTGTAAACATTCTCTTTGTCCTCGGAACAAACAGTTCTAGGAAGCAGGCACTGCTCCTACCTGTCTCTTATGGATGAGGCGAAGGAAGTGACTTGCCCAGGGTCACACGGCCTGGTTCCAGAGCCTGTGCGCTCCCCACGAAGCACCTGCTTCTGAGAAGTAGTGCTCAACCAACCACCTGCTTCTGGACTCAGGAGCTGGCATTGAGGCTCTCTTCACAGAGCAAGGAGGAGGGGCCTTGGAGACCATAAAGAATTCTCTGGCTCCCCATCCGGCTGCAGATCCATGGGCACCCCACCACGTGGGAGAGAGCAGGTACTGGCCTATTCTGCAGATTCGAAGACTGAGCCCAGAGCTTCCCCTCGGCCCAGGTCAGCTGGCTGTGGAGCCAGGAGAGAGCTCAGAGCTAACACCATAAATGTCGGCGTATTCCAGCCTCGGTGACCCCGGCTTCCCAGATGAAGAAGCCACGGCTCGGGGAGGTGCGACATTTGCCCACGGACCCCACGACCAGGACACGGCTGAGCTGGGATTTCAAGCCGTCTCCTTGAGTTACTTGAAAGGAAGACAGGAAATCTCTGCCTCCTCCCGTCAGACTCCCAGTTCCCACGTGCAGACACCGAGAGACCCCATGTGACCTTCCACCCAGAGAGCCCCGTCTCCTTCCTGGGGTCTTGGCACCCCCAGGCAGGCTGCGCTCTGGAAGGCACAGGAAGGGGGAAGGAGCTGCAGGACGCGACAGAGAGAAAGCACGCGTGGGCTGGCAGGGCCACGTGTGCCACCAGCCTGTGCCCGGGTGTGTGCCACCCAAGTTAGGGGCCCAAAAGCTGTTGCTTTTCACGCCTCAGCTGTGCGGGAGCAGAAGGCAGAGCCGAGCCTGCCCGGGGCTGGGGCTGGATTTCAGCACGAGGCGGGCCCTCGCAGGAGGCCTGGGGCGGCTGGGATCCAGAGGGGGACCCGCCGCTCCTTGTCCCCTGAGCCCCCCGAGTCTTAGACTCATGAGAACCTTCCCCATCATCCCCACCGGGACAGCCTTGAGGGGGAGGCGCCCTCCCTCCACCGCCCTGCCCCTCACTACAACCTGAGCGGCGAGGGGATGGTGGTGGTGGAGTATGGCTGTTCCCATATCACGTGTGGGCAAACTGAGGCTCCAGCCGGTTCAACAATCTAACGAGTGAGGGGCCAAGTCAGACCCTGAGGCTGCGTCTACGCTCTCTCCACGTCACTGGGCTGGCCGGCCAGAGTCCTTTGCCCAGAAAAGCAGTCTGGGGCCGGGCACACTGAATGAGAAGGAGCAGCCCCAACTACCAGCAGCCATGCCCGCTTGCCGCCCTGGGCTGGGCCCAGAAAGAGCCCCGACAATTACTTTAACACCTAGTTGTTGCCTTTCTTTAGTCTTACACAGCATTTATGACATGCCACGCACTGCCGCAAACCGTTCACAGAATACTCCCTCCTTTATTTTTTTCATACATTTTTTTAAATGTTTATTTATTTTTGAGACAGAGAGACAGAGCATGAGTGGGGGAGGAAAAGAGAGAGAGGGAGACACAGAATCGGAAACAGGCTCCAGGCTCCCAGCACAGAGCCCGACCAACGCAGGGCTTGAACCCACAGACCGTGAGACCATGACCAGAGCCGAAGTCGGACGCTTAACCAACTGAGCCATCCAGGCACCCCTATTTTTTTCATAGATTTTTAAAAAGTTTATTTATTTATTTTGAGAGACAGATAAAGAGAGAGTCCCAAGCAGGCTCCACTACCGGCAGGGAGCCCAACTCAGGCTCAGTCTCCTGAACCTCAAGATGGTGACCTGAGCCGGGATCAAGAGTTGGATACTTCACCGATGGAGCCGCCCGAGGCGCCCCCATGACTTCCTTTCATTTAATCTAACCTTTTAAGAACTTTATGGGGTAGGTGCTAGTCTTACCCCATTTGAAGGATGGGGAAGCAGAGGCCCAGAGAAGTTAAATATCTTGCCCGAGGTTGCGTAGTCCTCAAAGGCCCAGGCTGTGCCCCAGACCCTCCTGAGAAGCCCTCATCAGGGCCCCAAGCATCACTGCGGCTCCAGCTTCCCTTCTCTCTCCTACAATAGGCTGCCTGCCATCTGCCACCGGCCTTGTCGCTGTCACCAGCCAGCTCCCTGGGAACCAAATGGGGCCTTTGGTCTCCTGCTAGTTGTTCTGTGAGGGCCACCAGCTGCTGGGGAACCAGAAGGGAGGGCCCTGGAAGGCCTCCGGCGGCCGGGCTGGATCGTCCTCCCCACGGCCCTCCCCCGCTCCTCCCTCCGGGGGTTCCACTCCTGGGCTCAAAGGACCTGTTTCCAATAGTGAATGGGGTCCTCCAGGTTTTGTTTCTGAATTCTTCTTCAGAGACTGTTTATTTTCCTGCATTTAGGGAGAGGCCCATGTCCCACACGCATTCCCATGCCTGGGGCACAGGTGCCGTGGGACGGCCCAGAGGGGCAGGCTCTCCAGCCCCCTGATGGTGCTGCCCGGCTGTCTCCAAGCCCCGGGCCAGTTCCTCCTGCCTGTCCCTGGGTGGGAGGGAACCCAGGTTTGTTTAAATCCAGGGGCAGCCCCTTCCATATCACCCCTGTTCCTCCCACGTGCTCTAACAGGTCTACCCTGGTCTCCTCTGGAACTCTCCCTCCCTCAAATGCATAGCCCAGGGGGCTGGCAGGCAGCTGATGAGCTCGCAGCTGCCTTCCCTGCAGCCCTGGAGTGGCGCAGCCCCAGCTCTGAATATTGATTCTATTATTTCCCTAGTTGTCTGTGACCTTCACTTCTCTGAGCCTCAGTTTCCTCACCTGCAAAATGGGATAGTGAAGGTACCTGCTTCAAAGGGAGTCACGAAGAGTAAATGAAATAATACATCTGAAGCATGCAGCTCATAGAAAGTACCAGTTGGCATTATTTTTATTTATTAACCATGTCTCCTAAGCATTCAGACCTTCCCATCACTGCATCAAGCCCCTGTCCCCACAGGGTGGCAGGGGTGCTAATGTCTCTGCCATCTAGGACAAGCTTCCTAAACAGAAAGGCCCAGCTCTCTATCCCTGGCTCCCAGGCTGACCCACGCCTGCTGTCAGCCTTGCCAACCTCCAGGATGCCCAGACCCACCTCTCCCAGTTGCTGCTGGGATTCTCTGTGTCTGAGTTTCAGAACATCCTTCGGCTCAAACCCACGATGCCCAGAGGGGCAGAAGCCCACTACTCAAGCCCCTCTGCCCAGTTCGGCATCCTCTTCACCCTATCCCCTCCCTCTCCAGCCACCCAAAGGGCCTCTGTGAACACCACCAACTGGGAGCGTCCCCCGCCCCCCCACCAGGCAGCTCACTGCAGTGCCCTGGCCTGGCTTCTCAGAGATTCCCAAGCAGAAACTGGGAGACTGGAGGAGACTCGCTGTCGCTGTCCCTGTCCTGGCAACACCTCTGAGAGGAATTAGCACCTTCCGATTCATTAGAGGCCCCCTAATGAGGCTGTTAATGAGAATGCTAAGTGGGCCACACCCAGCCAGACACCTCCACTCCAGAAGTGCCCACCCCATGCCCAGCATACCTTGCACCCGCATGGTCCTGCCACACATCCTCAGGCTGTGGGCTGGGTCTCGGGGTCGGGCCAAGTTGGGGAAAACGCCTTTCCTTGTAGAGTCTGCCCAGGACCAAGGAGCCAAGGAGCGGCCACCTCTGCGGGCAGCACGGCCATCTAGGGCGCAGGCCCGCCGCCTGGCGATCGGGTTTCACTTCTACCATTCCCTGGGCATCGGGGAAGCGGGCGGGCATCGAGTGACAACGTAAGACGAGCTCTTTCCCAGGGGAGGAGGTCTGCTGAGTTCCCGTATGTAATGGCAAGAGCCCCCACCCTGTGCCCCCACAGAACGTGGACGGAGGAGCTTGCTCTGCTTTCGAACGCACACAGGCCTGGCCCAGGGGCGCCCCACGTGGCTCTACTCTCCTGTGTCCCGTGAAGGGATAGCAACACTCTTTGAGGTTCCGGAAACCCTCAGGGACCCCCAGACAAGGGGAGGTGGTTGCAGCAGCAGGCCAGGGGCTTCCTGGGGCTTGCAGGCTATGTCGTCGGGTGATTTTAGCTGTCTCACGTACTGGGTGTCCTTGTAATATTTTCTTTGGACTCAACAGTCTCAGTGCTTAAAAGCACTTGAAAGGCAGTGGACTGGATGACCTCTCAGGCCCACTCTGGCCCAGACTTTTAGAATTCTACGTGGTTTTGCTGCAGAAGGGCCGAGGAAAGAGCCCTGGGGCCCCGGGCAGGAGCCACAGGTCTGCCTGGCCTGAGCCCCGAGGGCAGAAGGGGTCACAGAAAACATGGACCCAGGAGCTCTGACTGGGACCTGGGGCTGACTCTGCTGTCCTCCAGACAACCCCCTCCCCCACTCCCTCCCTCCTCCCTGGGCAGGACAAAGCTGGACCCGAGGCCTCCAAGTAGGCGTGGGGGCTCAGAAGGCCGTAGACCTGCTCTTGCCCTCGTGTCTCTACCCACTGAGTGCAGTGCACGGCCCACCTCCCAGGACAAGGCAACTACAGAACCAACCGCATTTGTAAACCAGGGCAGGGACAGTGCTTCCCTCTTAGGGCTGCTCTGAGGACAAAGTGAGTTCAAAGCTGCAAAGTGCTGAAAGCAGGGGCCGCCACAGACGGGGTGCTCCATAGCATTAGCGATGCGTACACACAGTTTATAGCTCTAATTAAATCAACCCCTCCTCACGAGCGTATTATGGCTCTGAAATGCCCTTTAAATACGATTAAAACTGCCAACCACCGGCTAGAAAGCACTCCTCCGACCGCCGCCCCTTCCGTCCCTGCCCATCGGACGAGCCCATTTCCTGCTCCGGACCAGGTCTCCTGTCTGCTCAGAACTGAGCCAGCGCAGGGATTTCCTCCTCTCCAGATGAGGCCCCTCCCTGCTGAGGCTCAGGGCCCGTCCACAGTTGGCCTTAAGCCCCCGTCCTGCTTGGTCAGCCCACGACTGGCCAGGGGAGCCAGGACCCGAGTTCCTGCAGGCTCCTGGGGCGCCTGCCGCACCTTCTCCATGCGGGTGCTCCTGGGGAGAAAGCTCAGCCTCCCCCTCCTTCTCTCCCGGCCCTGGGGAGTGGGGAGGGATGGGCCTGGAGGCTCCCAGCAAGAGTCTGGAAATGGGGTCAGGCCGGGAGGGAAGCCTGGCCTCCACGATGGGGGTAACGGTATCAGTATCGGGCAGCCGGAAAGCGTCACCCTCTGTCTGCCTGCTCATACCTGGGCGGGACCAAAGGACCCGCTTTAATCTGCACAGGAAAAGAGCAGGGGCCTGGCTGGATTTCGGACTCCACTGAGTTTGGTGTCACTTTCTCTCCCTGAGGACTCACCCCTGGGGCCCGAGGCCCTAGCCGGGTCACACTGCCACTTCTGTGGCCTCTGCTTCCCTTCCCTTCTCTGCTCACTGGGTGTGGCGGGAGGTGGGGCTGGGGCTGTGTGCCCAGCACAGCCCTGGGGACCGTGGGCTGGGGCAGCCGTCCTTCTAGCCCACTTCGTGAGGACATGGCAGGGAGGGACTCTTCCCAGTCACCCTAGGGCAGGTGCCCATGGCCCCATTCACGGCCTGCTACCAGTGGCAATGAGGCAGGCCTTTCACTGATGCCTGCTGGCCCCAGGAATGTCTGCAAAGCTGCTGGTGGATGCACCTTTCAAAGAGGAGCTCACAGCACCGAGAGAGAGACCCTCAGGGCCAGGCACAGAGTGCTAACAGGAGGCCCACCTGGGGCCACGCAGACAGACAAGGTCCTGGCCGGACCAGCAGAGGCCGAGGCTCCCGGCAGGCAGAGTGGCACCTTGTCTCCTCCGGGGCCTGGGGAGGCAGCAAGACAATGCCTGCTCTCTCTTGGCAGGCCCGGCCCTTCACGGCTTGTCCCAGAAAGGCTCTGGAGTGGGGGGTGGGGGGGCAGCGGTGAGGGAGTCAGCGGGAGCTAGGGGACCTGGAGGGGGGTGGCCTGCGTCACAGCTCCTGCCGACTCCCCCACCCGTGGTGGCCGCTGGATGCTATAAATACCACTCCTGCCTCTGGATGTTGCGGAGGTGACCTAGAATTGAGGGCTCCAGGGCCTCCTGGGCGCCCCCCTCCCTGCCAGTGCTAGACGGAGCCCGCCTGGCTAGAACGTCTTCGCAGCCTGGGAGCCCGCCCACATGAGCAGGGCCCTGACTGGGCACGAGAAGCCTGGACACTGAGAGAGACAGTACTGGCTTCTAGCCCTGAGCCTCCCACGACCAGCGCTGCTACCATTTTCGTGGCAGGTGTTGAGGACCCCAGGCCTCCTGAGAGCAGAGGCCTGGCCAGCCGGCAAAGGAGATGCGCCACCCAAGGCCTTGGGCAGCCAGCCCAGGGGGGTTGGCTCCAAACCCATCAGACCCTGGGTGCCCTCCCCCACCTCCGTAGTACCTCTGCGATGCCAGGATTCTACCTGGTTTCCAAACTTCTCGGCGGCCTGGAAACCTCTCTGGGTGGCCCCTCGAGTACCCTGTCAGAACCTGTGGCTCTTGTCCCTACTTCTGGCCGCTAGTATGCTTTTTCTGCATGGCAGACCCCTGACAGGCCCAGGCCGCACGCCCCAGGCTGGGCTGAGTCAGGAGCACAGGACAGGAGGTGGCTCCGGGGCTGAGCAGCTGTGAAGACCCCCAACCCTCACACATGGCCAAGGGTCTGGTTCGAGGCTCCCTGGCTTGGGCCAGGGGAGGACACAAGAGGAAGAAAGGCTAGGGACAGCTCCGGGAGGGCGTTCTGGGCGGTGTGAGCGCAGGTGAAACCCGGTTAAAATGGAATGGGTGCAGGCGGCCATTCTCCATCCATCCCACATGAACAGAGTGCCTGTCACACGCCTGGGGCCGACATGGGGCCAGCCCTCACAGTGCCCACAGGCCGGGAGAAAAAAAGAGAGACTTGAAGCTCATCCCCACACCCAGCAATGACACATCCCGTGACTTATGCTCAGAGAGGGTAGCCCACCAGAGCCGGAGTAAGGAGGTGGGAGCGGGGGCTGAGGTCTGGGGGACAAGCCAGAGTGGAGAGGCCACTGGGAGGGGGCAGGACAGAGGTCGCCGCTCAGCAGGAGGGATCCACGTAGGGGGACCAGGAAGCACAGACCAGATTAACAGGATAGGAGCAAGAAGGAAGACCAAGGTGGAAAGGTTGGGGGTGGGGGGCCCAGCCTAGGCAGGGCCCTGGAGGCTGAATAACAGCAGTTAGTGTCAGCAGTACCCACTGGCCACAGGCGTGAGGGTGGAGACAAGTGGGGGCAGCAGACACTGGTGACAGATGGGAGGGGGCAGTGCGGGAGAGGGTGCCGTCAAGGACACCCCAGCCAGATGGCCCTGGTGCAACTGGACAAACAGCCAGCGATCTTGGCTCCAGGGGCTATCACATTCCGGGGCACTTCCTGCGTGCTGCCAGGGAAGGGCGAGTGGCGCCCTGCTCTCCCCCGAACCCCGTATGAACGCCGTTAGAACACAGGCCGGGGGCAGCCCGCCCTGCCCCAACATCTACCGGCGCTCCTGGTAGCTGGCTCTCGGGTCAACCCAGTTCTGTCCTAGGGCTGCAGTGTGCCCAGGTGTCAGTGAGCCCCGCATCTGCCCAGGGGCAGTCCCCAGGCCGTGTGCACACTGCTCAGAGGGGAGGCGATGCCCCTGAACATTTAGCTCCTCATCTTTCCTGCCACCAAGCTCTGACCACAAACACGACTGTGGGGAGGGGACCATAGCCCAGGTGGGGGACTTCTCATGGGATGCCAAGCCCACATGGGAGGGGAAACAGAGGCTCAGCGAGAGCACGTCTGTCTGCTGGTCGACGTCCCTCACTCCAGCATTTCCAGTCACCCCACTTGGAAGATGCTCCCTTTGCCTCATCTCCTCCCATGCCGCCTCGCTGATCACCCTCCAGTGCTCCGGCCTTCTCTCTGTCCCTCATACAGCCAAGTGTGCCCGGTCTCAACATCCAGGCCCTCAGGCCTTGGCTGTGCCCGGATGTGCCCCCTACCCCCTGCAGTCCTGGCATGGCTGCATCTCTTGTGTCACTCCGTTGCTAGCTCAAACCTGGCTCCTCTGCCCCACTGGTGGATCTCAGGTGCGCCCATCTGCGTCCCTCTCCATCACCTCACTGTCACTCCTGCATCCAGCGCTATTGTCTGTTAGCCTGTTTACTATCTGCCCCCTGCCCCTGCTAGGTGTGGCTCCAGGGGCAGGGGCTCTGCCTTCCTGCTGTGTCCGAGGCTCCCAGCAAAGGGCCTGGCAGGTGGCAGGAACCCACCAAGTCCCTGCTGCCTGAGAAGGAGTGGTGTGCAAACATGGGCTCCCTGGGGGCTAGGCTGTTCCCCAGCGGGGGACCCAGGGCTCCTGCCTCTCAGCCTGGGGCCCTCCCCACACCATCCACTGGATCCAGGCTCCAGCCTGAACTGCTCCTGCAGCGGCAGGTACATCCACAGCCTCGCTGGCACCCAACGATCATGCTGTGGGTGAGGTGGGGAAGAAACGTGGTGTGTGTGTTTCGCTGATTCGGAAACTGTCGGGGTGGGGGGTGTTGGGTGATCCGCCTAGGGTGACCCAGAGGGCAGTGGAGTGGAGCAAGGTCCATGATCAGTTTTCAGGGAGGTCCTGCTGCCTGAGGGGCTCCTCTTAGCCTCTATGCACCGTTCTCCCTGCACGTCTACGGGAGGGTGACTTGCGGTGTCCCCTTCTCCAAAGCATGCGGTGGAGGCCCTCTCCCGGCGCCTGGGCTCCTGGTGGGACCCTCGTGGCCCTACAGCCCCCAGCCAGCTGCACAATTATCAACGAGAAGAAAAGGAGAAGTGACTTCCCCTCAGCATCTTCATCCAAAAAACAAGGTGAGTGACCAGGTGACCCCCAGGCTCCCCAGGACGTGCTGTCTTATTTCCCTGAACGCACAGTTTCCAAGAGTCTTCAGTCTCTGGCTCAGGAATGCAGTCCCTAGGAAGACTCAGGGTACAGAGGGCAGCCCCTCACGGCCGCCCTGGGAGGGAGACGGGCCGGAGCGGCCACACGGCAGCCCAGCGGTTTCAGGGCACTGGCCTGTGAAGTCAGCCAAACCTCCCGGGTCACTGACTCGCCCGTGAACTAGTGGCCGGGGCAAGTCTCTCAGCCTCGGGTCCTCGCCGTCTGACGCAGACAGGAGTGGGGCTGCCTCCTGGGCCACTGGCGGAAGACAGCTCGGTACGGGGCCTGTCCCGCAGGTCTGCATTCTGCTTCCCTTCCTGTGACCCTGATCTGCTCTCTGCCAACTTCCTACGAATCAGAGGACACACCGGAAGCAGCGGGGGCTTCTTGCAAGGAAGACTATAAAAAGCCTCGGCAATGTCATGACTTCCCTTTAAGACAGTATGGGGCCTCACCCAAGGTTCTGTCCTCCCGGCTCACACAGGCACAACCCCACAGGGCCCAGAGGAAGAGGGCAGGTGGCCCCAGGAGACACGCCCCTGCCCCAGATCTGCCCTACCAGAGGCAGGGGCAGCCCAGATGGGGAGAGGGCTGGTTTCTAGACCCATAGCCCCTCTGCACCGGCTCTTCCTCCTCCTCCCCCACTCCCACCCTCTCTGCACAGAGCCTCCTTTTACCTCTTCTGGGCTTCAGGAGGATGCATGAGATCACGCCTGGGAAGCGCTCAGAGCTCTCCAGAGAGAAAAGAACAGAGGGACCCAAGGCGGGATTAATTATGTATCAACATGCTCATTTATTAGCACTTGGGGTTTCCTGCAGGGGCCGAGTGGGAAATGTGCCGGGCTTGGTGTCAGAGAGTCCAGGCCTGGTACTGGGCCCGGCCACTAATAATGCGGGCACGCCGCAGCCCCTTGGAGCCCTGGTTCCTGTAAAACGGGGAGAAGTGGCATCTAAGTGATGTGGGTTAAAGTACGAACAAACAGGAATCTCCTTCCCTGCCAACAGGGTTGCCAGGGCACCAGCCCTGCCATGCTGTCGTGAGGAGCGGCAGCCGGGCACTGGGCAGGACACACATTAGGGATCGTCACTGCTGCTGCAGGCGTGGCGTGTGGGGTGCGAGGCCTGGGGACAGGGCTGTCTGCCGTGCCGCCCGAGCCTGCAGACCGCCACCCATCCCTGACCAGCAGCAGGAGGGAAGGTTGTGCAGAGCCTGGTGGCCGCGGTGACTCCAACATGTTACAGACCTCAGGAGACCAACCCCGCCCTCCCTCCATGTCCGTCCTGCGCCCCAGCTAAGGAGAGGTGGTGCAGGGACCTGGGGTCCCCACAGCCAGGAGCCTGCTCCCCACGGGCCAGGATGGGAGTGACCAGGCAGTCTCCTGCAAGTTGCACCCACCTGGGAAGGCTGTCCCCAAGCCTGAGTGATGACACTGTCAGCCGCCCTCTGTGTACAGAGCTCTCTGCCCAGGAGGACGGAGCGTAGCCTAAAGGTGATAGCCTGCATGTCCTCCCAGCCTGTCCAACAGGCGCCAAGCGGTGGAGCGACCCCAGGCCAGAGCAGTGGGACTGCTAAAGGCCACAGTGTGAAGCAGGGCGGACACCCCGTGGCATGCTGAGACCCCTCACCCTCAGGGACCAGAGTCGCTCTGGAGGCCCGCCGTAGGCAGGACTGCAAGGACGGAGGTGCTGCCGGCTGCCTACCCGCTTAACGCAGGCCTATCCCTGGGGTCCCAGCTGCAGTGAAGAAGGGGCTCCCTCTTCCCTGGGATGCCAGATCCACCTAATCTGTTCCCATTGGTCTTGAGGACCAGGCCCGTGGCCTCCTTGAGGTCAGTGACTTGAGGTCAGTCTCGGGTCAGTGACTGCCTATGGAGCAGAGAACTCAGCCAGACCGGGGAGAGGATGCTAGAAGCCTGCCGTCAGGAGGGCAAGCAGAGGGGCGGGCCCAGGGCCCCAGCAGAACTCACCAAGTTCCTGGGGCTGATTCATCTGAAAGGGGGTGAAGGGCAGGGCAGGGCGGGGACTGGCTGAGTCCAGGCAAGCTCTCCTCACTGGGAGGAAGGGTGGGGGCTGAGGGCCAGCAGCGGCTCCAGGAAGGATTGGGGCAGATGTGCCTGTGACAGATGCTTCTGCTCCCGCCACACAAAAGTCCCATTGATGCTACCCCTCGCCCCCGCACTCCGCCAGTGCCTGCCATAAGGGCTCTGGGGACCGCTCCTGCTCCCTGCCGACCGTCCAGCCGCCGCGGTCGCCCTGGCACTGTGAAGTCACACGCTCTGCGTGGGCGAGGCCAGGCCTTGCGGGGGCAGCATTGGGACTGCAGGGCGTGGCACGTCCGGGCAGCACAGCCCTCCTTGGTTAGGCAGAAGACGCTGGACGCTGGAAGCTTCCAAGTTGAGCTGGAAGCCTGAAGCCGAGGACCACCTGCCTGCCACCCTCGCCCGGCCTCACCTGACCCCGTCTTCCTGGAGGGCAAACCTTGGGCAAACAGTGAGCCAGGTGTAAGTGGCCCAGCAGACGCAGGGCTGGGAAAAGCAAACACCGTGGGCCACACCGTTCTGCTGGGCGTGCTGCCCTACAGGACACATACTTCAGACGGAGGTATGCTGGGGAGGGTCAGGCTGACCTGGGCCGGGAGCCTCTGCTTGGCCATGTGCCGGATGGGTGACTCTGAACAAGCCTCAGGACCTTGGGGCCAGCAATGCCCACATGAGCGGCCCTTGGGAAGGTTACATGGGACAGGACCCATGTGGGAACACTGCAAACACAGTTTGGCACAGATGAGGGTCTCGATACATGGGTGCCCTGCCCAGTGTCACATGGATGTCAGGCAGAGCCAGGGCAGGGCAGCACCACGGAAGCCTGAACACCTCACCCTCAAAGGGCACACTCATTTGGCTTCTCTGCGACCCCCTGGCCTCAGCCTCCAGGGAGACTTCTGACCCCAGGCTGTGGAAACAGGGGCTGCTCCACCAGGAGGGGGCTGTTCCACCAGGAGGGGCTGCTCCACTAGCGGGGGCTGCTCCACCAAGAGGGGCTACTCCACCAGGAGAGGCTGCTCCACCAACAGGGGCTGCTCCTGCTGGCCCCCAACTCAGGGTAGCCACAAGCCAGGTCCCAGAATCCCTCCAGCTGAGAAAGGCCTGTGCCACCCTGTTCCCCATATAGGGCTCTGCTTCAGGCTGACCTCACCCCACAAGCAGCCAGGGGAGTGAGGTTTCCTCCGTGCAGACCTCACCCTGGGGTTGAACAGTACATGCTGATGAGGCAGCTGGCCCTTCATCTGCTCTGCTTCTGACCACGGCCCAGCAGTACGTGGGGTCAGAGCTCTGCATGCCTCTGTGCCTTTGCACAGAGGGCCTTTTCCAATCCTGCACGCCTGGGGACTCCTCAGCCTGCCAGGGCTTAGCCCAAATACCGCAGCCTCTGTGAAGCCTCCAGAAGCCTGCCAGCCCTAAAGCAGGCCCGGTCAGTGCCCCTCCGTTCCTTCCCGAGTGCCCTGGCTCCTCACTACGCAGGGAGCTCCTGGAGGGCAGGGCTGCACCCTCTGCTTGTGTCCTTGGCACCCTGGGGTCAGGTGCATAGCAGCTGCTCAAGAAATGTCAGACGAGGCCCTGGCCTGCTCCCTCGCTCCTCTGAGATCACGCTGCTTGCTGCCCGTTTGGCCCAAGAGACTCACAGCATGCTGGAACCAGGGTGAGCCTGAGCTTCCCCAGCAAGCAGGCGGGGGCTTGAGATGTCCCCTCCTTTGGAAACTGTCCGTGATCCAAGCACCTAGCCTCACCCACGGTCGCAGGTGGCTCTGGGGGCTCGCAGGCTGCCTCCCCAACTTGGAAAGCAGAAACCAAAGTTAACAGAAGGGGTGAGCAAAGGGAAGGGAAATGCAACTGACACTGCAGAGGGAGAAAGGGAGCTGCGGCTGCCATCTGCTGTGAACAAGATGTTTGGGGACACGCACTCCTCAGTTCTGAGGTCTCCCTGCCAACTCATGGAGGGTGGGCTGCTCCTGTGCAGATGGAAGCTGGTGGCTTGGCCAAGCCCAAGGGGGTGCAAGGGCCCCCTCCTGCCCACCCAGATCCCCAGCTACCCCATCTGACCTCTTGCTACTCAATCTGACCGCAGGGCCAGGATGCCAGCCCAGGACCGCCTCCTCCAGGGAGCCCCCCGTCCCCGCAGAAGCCAACTCCACAGTAACGGTGATCATAACTCAAACATAATAAGAGGAACCGTTCCAGCCCAACTACTTGCCAGAAGGTCCCTGTACTGGGAACCTTTGGCCATGGTCTCACTTGTCCCATCACCCCAGAGAGGAGCAAGGAAGAAACGGAGTCCCAAGGGCCTATCTCTGTCTTGCTCCTCACTGGGCAAGTACCTGGTCGCTTAGGTGCCTAGGGCCCTCCCTCCTCCTCTAACGCTGGGGGCTTAGTAAACAACAGAACATCTGGGTGTGAAGAAACCTTCCGGGCCACTGAGTCACATATAATCATTTTAGGAAGGAAGGTGAGGGCCAAGGACGCAGACAGCTGCCCCAGGCGACACTGAGGTCAGCTGTGGGTCAGGAGCGGAACCTGGAACCGTGCCCCGAAGCCCAGCTCCCAGGCCCTTAGCAGGCTCCTGGGCTAGGCTGTCCCTCTGTCCTTTAAGGAGAGCTGCCCTCAGAGGGCTGAGGTGTGGGGGCTCTGCCTTAAGTTCAGGCCAGGCCTCCCCTACACCCTGCCTGTCCATGCAGCCTGCTCAGGCCACAGCCGGTCCACCTTAATGCTGCCCTGCTTTGCCCTGCCCTCTTGGCTGTGTCCAGCCCTGTGGCTCTGGAGGCTGGGCCCACAGGCCACATTCCTCCCCAGGGCCGCCCTGCCCTGTGCCTGCTCGCGGAGGGATTAGTGTGGCCAAAGGGGCCAGACATGCTTGCTGGGGGTTTAAGTAGCCTGTCCATCAGACACACTGGGGCTGCCCCGTGGCACCCGGCCCACAGAAATGGCTGTTTCTCAGCAGGCCAGGCAGCGGGTAGAGGGCTAAGAACTCTGGCTGCTGAGACTGAGCTGGGCCAGGGTCCCGGAGGCCACCCTGTGGAGCTGAGCCCTGGCAAGCCTGGCCCCTGGGGGTGACTCTCCCTGCCGTCAACAAGAGGGGGCAGGGGCGCTGGGGCAGTTGCTGCTCAGAACGGTACATCCCCGCCCAGCCCACCCCCAGCCCAGCTCGCCCTACGCGGCTCTGCTGCCGCCACCCCCACAGGCCTGCTTGC
>PJEM01011892.1:0-50129 GCA_004023845.1 Helogale parvula
CTGAAAGGGCTCCTTTGCCAGAGACTTTTTCCTTCTCAGGAAAAAAAGAGAGTTGACATATTACAGCTATGTGTCTGATATGGTAGCTGCTGGCTACTCTATTGTGGTTATTTAAATATAAATAGTACTGACACCTTGACAGTATTGTTTTTCTATTCATGAACACAAGTTGTCTTTCCATTCTTGTATATAACCTTTCATTTCTTTCAGCAATGTTCTAGAATTTTCAGTGTACAAATCTTTTGCCTTCTTGGTTAGATCTATACCTAAATATTGTATTCTTTTTGATGCTATTGTAAATGGAATTGTCTTCTTAATTTCCTTTTGGGATTGTTCATTGTTAGTATATAGAAATGCAATAGATTTCTGTGTGTTGATTTTGTATCTTATTACTTTGCTGAATTCATGTATTCTAAGTTTGTGTGTGTGGTATTCTTAAGGATTTTCCTTTTTTACATTTTTTTATGTTTATTATTGAGACAGAGGGAAACAGAGCATGAGTAGGGGAGAGGCAGAGAGAAAGGGAGACACAGAATCCGAAGCAGGCTTCAGGTTCCAAGCTGTCAGCACAGAGTCCAAAGTGGGGCTTGAACCTATGAACCGTGAGGTCATGACCTGAGCCAAAGTCAGATGCTTAACCAACTGAGCCACCCAGGCGCCCCTAAGGATTTTCAACATAGAAGATCATGTCACCTATAGTTTTGCTTCTTCCTTTCCCATTTGAATGTTTTTTATTTTTCTTGCCTAATTGCTTTGGCTAGTATAACACTGAATAGAAGTGGAGAGAGTGGGCATCCTTGCCTTGTTCCTGATCTTACAGGGAAAGCTTCCAGTCTTTCCTCATTGAGTCTGTTCACTGTGGGCTTTTATAAGTGACTTGTGTTGAAAAGGTACTGAATTTGTCACATGTTTACGGTGTACCCAGTGAGATGATCATGTGTTTTTTCTCCTTTGTTCTGTTAATGTAGCATATTACATGGAGTGATCTTCATATGTTGAACCACTCTTGCATTCTAGGAATAAATTCCATTTGGGCATGTTGTATAATACTTTAAATATACTGCTGAATTCAGTTTGCTAGTATTTTGTTGAGGATTTTTACATCAATGTTTATAAGAGATATTTTGGTCTATAGTTTTTTTTCTTTGTCTGGCTTTGGTATTAGGACAATGCTGGCCTCATAGAATGAGTTAGGATGTGTTCCCTCCTCTTCGTTTTTTAAGAGCTTGAGAAGGATTGGTGTAAGTTTTTCTTCAAAGCTTTTTTTTAAATTATTATTTTAAGTAGGCTCCATGCCTGACATGAGGCTTGAACTCACAACCCTGAGAACAAGAGCTGCATGCTCTACTGATTGAGCCAGCTAGGTGCTCCAGTATGAGTTTCTCTTTAAATGTTTAGTAGAATTCACCAGTGAGATCATCAGGTCCTGCTGGGTTTTTCTTTGTTGGGAGATTTTATAAAATTGATTTAATCTTCTTACTAGTTATAATCTATTGATTTTCTATTTTTTCTTTTTTTTGTGTTATTTGCAATTTGTCCATTTCATCTAGGTTATCCAATTTGTTGGCACACAGCTGTTCATATTACTCTCATGTTTTATTTCTGTAGAATTGGTAGTCATGTCCCCACTTTCATTTCTGGGTTTTGTTACATATTTTAAGTAATTCTAGCTAAGGGTTTATCAATTTTGTTGATCTTTTCAGAGAACCAACTTTTGATTTCATTGATTTCTCTATTTTCTATTCTCTATCTTTGTTCAAATCTTCACTATTTCTCTCCATTTGACAGGTTTATGTTTTCTGCTTTCTTAAGCTGTAAATTTAGATTGTCAGTTTGAGATTTTTCTTCTTTATTGAGTAAATAATTTTTTAATTTAAAAATATTTTTAATGCTTATTTATTTGTCAGAGAGGGACATAGTGTGAATGGGGGAGGGGCAGAGAAAGGGAGACACAGAATCTGAAGCGGGCTCCAGACTCCAAGCTGTCAGCACAGAGCTGGGGGCAGGGCTCGAACTCACCAGCCATGAAATCATGACCTGAGCAGAAGTTGAACTCTTACCCGCTTATCTGACTGAGCTACCCAGGCGCCCCTTGAGGAAAACATTTATACCTGTAAGTTTACCCCTTAGCACTGTTTTCACTGCATCCTATAAGCCTTATATGCTGTGTTTGCATTTCATCTGAGTATTTTCTAATTTCCCTTATGATTTCTTGTTTTATTGGTTGTTTATTTGCACAGATTTGTGAATCTCCCAGTTTTACTTATGTTTGTTTTTTAACTTCATCCTGTTGTTGTCAGAGAAGATATTTTGTATGATAAAATTTAAAATCTATTGGGTCTTGTTTGTGGCTTGACATCTGGTCTGTCCTGGACGGTGTCACGTGTGCACTTGAGAAGTCCGTGCGGCACTGTCGTTGGCTCTAGTAGCCTCTCTGTGTCTTTGAAACCTGCTTGGTTTACTGTGTTAAGTTCTCTATTTCCTTACTTACCTCTGTCCCTTTGTTCCATCTCTTTTGGCAGAACTGTGTATTTGAATTCTGTCATTTGCTTTATATATTTTGATGGTCTGTTATTAGAATTAATGAATTCAAAACTCATTTCTGTAATTGCAGTAGCCATATTTCAGGGGAAGACATAAAAGATAGTATCTAAGGTATATAGAATAATAATAAGACAAAGACCCAGTCCTGTAGAGAGAGAATCTCAAGCAGGCTCCACTTTGTCAGTGCAGAGCATGATGCGGGGCTCGAACTCACAAACCATTGGATCATGACTTGAGCTGAAATTAAGAGTCGGACACTTAACTGACTGAGCTACCCGGGCGCCCCTCTACACCACTCATCTTAAGACATGGATCAGAATCAGTATCTTTGAGGCTTTCTATGTGCCCCTCATTATATTTCCTTCCTTTATCTCCACACAGAATCACTAACAGGCAATTAATTACAAAATTAAGGATACTAATCCTGTGCTCACTTCGGCAGCACTTATACTAAAATTGGAACAATACAGAGAAGATTAGCATGGCCCCTGCACAAGGATGATACGCAAATTCGTGAAGCGTTCCATATTTTTCACCTGATGAGTGGATCAAGAAGATGTGGTATATATAATACAATGGAGTACCAAATGGCAATGAGAAGGAATGAAATCTGGCCACTTGTAGGAAAGTGGATGGACCTTGAGGGTGTCATGCTAAGCGAAATAAGTCAGGCGGAGAAGGACAGATACCATATGTTTGCACTCATAGGTCTAACAGGAAAACAGGAGAAACCTAATGAAGGACCAGGGGGAGGGGAAGAGGGAAAGAGAGTCGGGGAGAGAGAGGGACGCAAAACTTGAGAGACTACTGAATGCTGAAACTGAACTGAGGGTTGAAGGGGAAGGGGGGAAAAGAGGTGGTGGTGATGGAGGAGGGCACTTGTGGGGAAGAGCACTGGGTGTTGTATGGAAACCAATTTGACAATAAAAAAAAAAAAAGGATACTAATCCTTCAGAGGTAGTGGTTGAAGGACACCTTGAGGAACTCCTCAAACTGCTGGGTCCTAGGGCACGGCCACATACGGGCACTAAATCACACCCAAGTGCATTCCAACATGCAGCGACATGCCTGCAGCCTGCGTGTAAGAGAGCCCGCTTTAATTCCTTGCAAACTTCCTGATTTTATGTTTCTTTTTAGGCTTTACTTCTTTCTATTTTTAATTTTTTAACTTTTTAAATTTATTTTTGAGAGAAAGAGACAGACAGACAGACAGACAGCATGAGCAGGGGAGGGTTAGAGAGAAAAGGACTCACAGGATCTGAAGACAGGCTCTAGGCTCTGAGCTAGCTGTCAGGACAGAGTCCGAGGCGGGGCTCGAACCCATGAACCGTGAGATCGCGACCTGAGCTGAAGTCAGATGCTTACCCAACTGAGCCACCCAGGCACCCCATTAGGCTTTACTTCTTACCCAGACAATAATGAAGAACAATTGCTCTTTTCTTCTGAATTTCAGTTCCCGCATACATGTCTTATGTCTTAAGATTGACAGTGTGATTCACATTTGTCCCTACTTCCCTGTGTTCCCTTCTCAGGTGCAAAGTCCAGCCTGTGCACCTTGTCACCTTTCTTTTAAGGGAGGAGTTTGGGTCGTGCCTTAAAGATGCCATCTTCTTGGAAATATGCACTCGGAGGTTGTCCCGAGAGGTCCTCTGTGTATTCTGTCCCCCTTTGCCTACATATATGTTCAATTTTTCCTGTTTATTTTGTAGATCTGAATTTGTATCAGGTTTCTCTGGATTTTTTTTGAGAAAAGAAGTAGAAAATAACCGTCTTAAGCCAAAAATACCCCGGGAAGTATTTAAAAGGAAAAGAAAAAGATTCCTCAGTCCAATCCCAGGCCTAACAAGGCAGCATTTCCAAATGGAGCTCCCAAACATTTTATAAAAATATTCATTTATTTATTTTGAGAGACAGTGCATGTGTGTGAGCAGGGGAGGGGCAGAAAGAGAGGAAGAGAGAGAATCCCAAGCAGGCTCAGCACTGTCAGCACAGAGCTGACATGGGGCTCGAACTCATGAAGCCATGAGGTCACAACCTGAGCCTACATCAAAAATCAGACACCTAACAAGCATCTGTATTTTTAAACAAACATAAAGCCGAATTTAACAACCACTCAACTAAAATGTCTGTATTCGATTTCAGTCATTTTCTCTTTTATTCTTTAGTTGGGAAACATTCCTTTAATCACTAGAGAACAGACTGTGATTCTTAAGTACTTAATGCGTACATTAGTTTTGTGGTTGCTATGGTAACATATTGACACAGATTTATTGTCATACTTCTCTGGAGGTCTGAAGTCCAAAATCAAGGTGTTAGCAGGGTTGGATTCCTTTTGGAGCTTCCAGGGGAGAATCGGTGTCCTTTTCCAGATTCATGACGCCTCTGCAGTGTGTGGTTTGTGGGCCCCTTCCTCCCGTCACTGCTTTCTTCTGTCTCCTACCCGTGATGTGTGTCCATCCACATAATCCAGCATAACCTCAAGATCCTTAACTTAAACAAATCTGCAAAGTCCCTTTTGCCATGTCGGGTGACATATTCCTGTTCTGATAGCCTGACAATTAGAAGCGGATGTGTTTGTGTTTTTTTTTTATTTTAATAATGTATTTTATTCAATTCAATATTTGAAAATATTTTGATATATAAAATATATCAAATATTTTTGATATAAAAATAAAAATATTATTAATGAGATACTTTATAGTATCTTTCCCTACTAAGTCTTTGAAATATGATATGTATTTTACACTTATAATACATCTCAATTTGGACTAGCCAAATTTCAAGCTTCATGTGGCTGGTGAATATTGTATTAGACAGTGTGATTCCATACCGCGCCAGTCTTAGTCAGTAACCAACACTTTGATCAAAGTAGATTCTTTTCAGTTTGTTTTTGGCTTTGGCTTTGGCTTGTTTATTCATTTACATCCACGTTATTTAGCATCTACTGCAATAATGATTTCAGGAGTAGAATCCAGTGAATCCAGTGATTCATCCCCTGTGTATAACACCCAGCGCTCATTCCAACAAGTGCCTTCCTTAGTGGCCCTCACCCGTTTCCCCATCGCTCCACCCACAACCCCTCCGGCAGCCTTCAGTCTGCTGTCTGTATTTAAGAGCCTCTTAAGTTTTGTCCCCTTCCTTGTTTTTATATTAGTTTTGCTTTCCTTCCCTTATGTTCATCTGTTTTATATCTTAAATTCCTCATATGAATGAAGTCATATATTTGTCTTTCTGTGACTAATTTTGCTTTGCATGATGCCCTCTAGTTCCATCCACATAGTTGCAAATGGCAAGATTTTTTTTGATTGCCGAGTAATACTCCATCTTCTTTTTCCATTTATCCATTGATGGACATTTGGGCTCTTTCCATATTTTGGCTATTGTTGATAGCGCTGCTATAAACTTTGGGGTGCATGTGCCCCTTCAAATAAGCGTTTTTGTATCCTTTGGATAAATACCTTGTAGTGCAATTGCTGGGTCGTGGGGTAGTTTTATTTTTAATTTGTTGAGGAACGTCCACACTGTTTTCCAGAGCGGCCGCACCAGTTTGCATTCCCACCAGCAGTGCAGAAGGGTTCCTCTTTCTCTGCATCCTCGCCAACATCAGTTGTTGCCTGAGTTGTTAATTTTAGTAGAATAAGTTTCTATAAAAACAAAGTTTAATTTGGTCCTTAAATCCTAGATGAATTTTCTTTCTCGGGTCACGGGCTGAGCTACATTCCCCCAGGTCCCCCCCTGCTGACGTCCCAGTAAAGTCTTGGCTTCCTGAGTCAGACTTCAGGGCTGGTCGCTGCACGGTGCTAACCACCAGCCAGTGCTCAGTTCAGGCTGGGGTGGGAGGGGGTGTCTAGGTGGGAAGAAGCTTCCAAGAAATGGATGCGCCCAGGGAGGGAAGGAACCTTCTGGAGAGGCGGGCAGCACTAGCCACTGAGTCCTCCAGAAGACCTGAGATTCGAGGAATCCAAGGATTCAGCCCCACTGGTAGTGAGGAGTGAGGAGGAAAAGGGCAAAGGAAAGACCAGAAGGGAGAGCGAGAAAGGCATTACCCGCAGTTCTCTGGGAATCCGTCCCTCCACTCGGGAAATTCCACTCCTCCTCCCGCTTCAGCTCACACAGCGTCTCCCCCAAGAAGCCACCCCTACTGCGCGCTGACACTCTGTCCCCGTGCCCTTGCTCACACCTCTCTTGCCCTTGCCATGGTAACTCCACGTTTATGGACTTGTGGTTTGTCTCGAGCAGTAAATGACAATTCTATTGGGAAAGAATAGGGTCTCTAAAAAATGTTTGGTTTCCATGACTCTCACATGGTGTATTACACACCAAGAGCCATTCATGAATGTTGATTGAAGACCCTCGAGAATTCATCAGAAGAGAGTCATGTGCAGAGCAGGCACTTGATCCATTCAGCCATTCAGGATTTATTCATCATTTATTATGCACTGGAACAGACCCTGGAATGGGTATTGAGACCTCTACCCTAAACAAGACCGACCAGAACGTTCATCACCAGGGATCATTTTACTGGTACATGTTTTCCCCAAGCGTACACTGATGAGGGAGGGGAAGTTCCCAAAGAGGAGCATGCAGGACCCTCTTCCTGACAACCTCATGTCTTACATTAAGACATTGGAGGTTGTCAACCTCTAATGGTAACAAGGGTTGTTACTGAATTAGCCATCGGGGGGCACTCCAGGCACGGAAGAAAAATCCTATGGCCTGATCCTGCAGACCCTGAACTGGGGACCTCTATGGCAGCCCAGAGCCTCAGGCAGGGAAGTGTGCAACTTCTGGCATTTCCCTTGGGGGAGCACCCAATAAAGTTTCCTAAGGGCAAGCTTATTTGGGGCTGGACTTATACAGGGATTATAGCAGGTAGCAGGCATCCAATTTCTAACCATGCTTTTGTTTCTCCTTTTTGTTGGTTGGTTGGTTGGTTTTAGAGAGAGACAGAGCATGTGAGTGGGGGGCAGGGACAGAGTGAGAGGGAGATACAGATTCAGAAGCAGCTCCAGGCTCCCAGCTGTCAGCACAGAGCCCATCACAGGGCTCGAACCCATGAGTTGGGAGATCATGGCCTGAGCCGAAGTCGGACGCTTAAAGGACTGAGCCACCCAGCACCCCCACCATGCTTTTGTTTCTATTCTCAAATCCTGAATTGTAGTTTGATCTTGGACAACTATTCCTTGGCCCCAGGCTCTCTATCTGTAGAGTGGAAATTTTGGATGGATGGCATGTGAGGTCACCTCTGGCTCGGACTTTCTGGAGTTCACATATTTGCCGAGATGGGAGGAACTTCCATCATACCGGTCTAAAATTTTTCCTGGATTGTGGAGATGACTGAAGTCAGATAAAAGGAATGAACCCTGTCTCCATGTATTGCCAGGCTCAGTGACCACAACCATTCCACAGAGCTGTAGGCCAGACACACTTGTCCTGGTGCCCACCGTGGCCAGTCCTTCGGGGGACATCACACATGGCTTCAAGCACCTCAGCCTGAGAGCACGTCAGGGATTACCTCACTTCAGTATGGAGGTGTTGGTTGGTTTTTTTTTTTTTTTTTTTTTGGTTTTTTGGTTGGTTGGTTTGGTTGGTTTGGTTTTAACTAATTGAGGCCCTAAGAAATTTCTCTTCTGCTGGAGAAAAAAATATGTGCCATTATCATTTCCCCTCAGACCCTCCAACGCCTACTTTAACTCAGTCTCCAGTCAAGTGACTGTTTTCTGGAAAGCTGCAGGCAGTTCAAGACAGGCCTCTGCATATTCTCTCTGAGATTCTTTGATCATTGGAACTGAAGTCCCGGGGAGGCAGAGAGATGAGCCGTCTCTACCCGAGACCCCACTAAGAAACTAATGGGCTTGTTTTCTCTGCTCCCCGATCTCTCTGACCCATTCCTGTGGCCACAGTTAACACAGGGGTCCCTGCAACATGACCTGCCAGAAGTGGCGACTCTGTGTCTCCCTCACCCTAAGGGCATCTCTGCAGCTTCCCATGGGGGTGAGGAGCAGGGCAGGGGCGGCGGGGATGGAAGGGGCTCCCTGGCCCACTGGGCCTAATTAGAAATATTCAACGGGTGTCTTACTGAACACACACTGTGTAACGATGACCAGCACAAAGCTTAAACTATGTAGATACTTACTAAGTAACAGGAATTAGCTGAGAATGTGCACACAAAAAGTACACACACACAGACACGTGCACAAACTGCTTTTTCTCCCTGAAGCCCAAGGGACAGCCCTGGGGCAGGAACCAGCACTGAGGGAGTCCTAGGAGTCACTTTTGTCCAGCCGTTGATGGGATGGAGCAAGACTCCAGGGGACTCTTCCAAGGAGGCTGTAGTGTCAGCCCAGGCATCCTGCCCTTCCCTGACTATATTCATGTTTTAAATATATTTTATGGTTTTTTCAAAAACATTCATTTATTTATTTTGAGAGAGTGTGTGCGCATGAGCTGGGGAGGCACCGAGAGAGAGAGCTAGAGGGAGAATCCCAAGCAGGCTCTGTGCTGTCAGTGCAGAACCCTACTCGGGGCTCAGTCCCACAAACTGTGAGATTATGACCTGAGCTGAAATCAAGAGTCAGACTGTCAAGGGACTGAGCCACCCAGGTGCCCCTTTTATGATGCTTTGACATCCTGGTGGCCTTGTTGGCTCAGAATCAGTCGGCTAATCCTGGAGATGGTAAAGGATTTGCCTGTAAGCACATCTTTGATGTGCAAAGCAACCCCAGCACCTCTTTTTTTTTCAGACTCTGGCAGTCTGGGACACTATCCCCCAGGGCCATGTACCAGACGATTCGGGTCAGCGCCAACACCCCAGAGCCCCTGAAATATCCAAACCAGCCAATCCCAAGCCTGTTTCCCCTCCTTCACCCAAACCTTCCAGCAAAAACTAAAAGCTTTTGTCCACACTTTTCCCACACTCCTCTTGCCTCCTGACTTACTGGGGTGCCTCCCCCACGTGGCCTGCATGGTGTGGCATGCCCCCTCCTCACAGGAACTGTAACAGACTGTCTTTCAAGGGCAACCATTTTCTGAAGTTGGCCTCACCATACCTTTTTTTTTTTTTAATGTTTATTTATTTTTGAGGGAGAGAGACACAAAGTGCAAGCCAGGGAGGGGCAGAGAGAGAGGGAGACACAGAATCAGAAGCAGGCTTCAGGCTTCGAGCTGTCAGCACAGAGCCTGACATGGAGCTTGAACTCATGAGCCGTGAGATCATGACCTGAGCTGAAGTTGGACACTTAACCAACTGAGCTACCCAGGTGCCCCAAAAGCCAAACTTTTAAAGCAAAAAGGGAATGCTTGTATATGTTGTTTACACACAACCTTTGGTTGGTGTTGGTGGCAGAAAGCTCATCTTTCCTGAAGGTAATTGGTTGCTATAATATGAGTAAGCAAGGTCTCTTACTGTAGTAAGTTGCTGGTATTCATCTTGAATCCTTGGAATATTTTCAGTCTCTTTCCATCAAAAATAAATAAACATTAAAAAAATTTTTTTTAATTTGACTTTTGCTTTCTAGTGGGACACTGTTGGGTAGTTATCCATATCTGTGTACCCCACATAGCAATGCTTTAATCCCAAATAAGTGCTCTTGCCTAATTATTGCCTCCTGACAATTTTAGGTTGACGAGGGGAGCAGTGTGCAGGGTCCCATCTGGAGTTTACATAGAGGGATGACTCTGGGCCCGGAAGTGACTGGAAAGGCCAGAGGGGAAAAGGACACTCCAACTCTAACCATCACTGAATTCGTGGGTAGTTTTTTGACTCACAGACTGTCAGGCCCATAATGAGCCCCAGAATGGAGCTAACCTCCTCTGTCGGCACATGGAGAAGAGGAAGCTGGGAGGGGAAGGGCCATTCACATAGTGATTCAGAAATTGGATCTCATTGCCTCTTCCTGACATGCTCATAGCGTGAACCCAGGCTAAAGGGGCAAAAGGAAAACCCTAGAAGCTTGGGAGCTAATCTCAAGGTTGGAAATGGATATGGGGAGCCTGAGATATTGGAGTCATAAAGTCCAACAACCGTGACTCTGTCCAAACAGTGCCAGGAGGACCGCTGATGTCAGAGACCGCTTTCCTGGATGTGCCCAGCCTTGTCACGTGACCCTGGGCAAGGTCTTCCACTGGTCCTTGTATGCCCATAAATGGCGAAGTGTATTTGGTCCCCAAATGCTATAATCCCACCAAAAGACATGTACCAGGATATCCAAGGTGGCTTTACATGTAATATTCTTTAACTGGAAGTATCCGGGTCTCCAGCAATAGGAGAATGGAAAGTATCTGTGATCATCCACACCATGGACCACTGCTCAGCATAAAAAAGGACCTTCTCCCGATAGAGGCAACAGCCTTACGTTGAGAGAAGGAAGCCTTACCCAACACAGCACATACTGTGTGGTTCCACGAATATGAAATTCTAGAACAGGCAGAACTTACGGACAGTGGAAGACAATTATAACGGTGGCGGGCCTGTGGGCTCAGAGGCCTGAACGGATCGGAGGGGCGCCACGGAACACAAGAAGGATGGATGTGGCCACTCGAAGGACGCACCGCTCACTAAGTATGCGGGGTCGGGTAATGATTCATGTCACAGGAGGGGAAAGGCTGTGTGCTGGCTGCTGTCTCATTGAAGAAGCCATTATTACAGACACAGGTTCATCACTTGGGTGGAGAAAATACCGGAAGGGAAGTGAGTGCCCAGCACGACCTTCTCTCTTCCGCAGAACCTCTGAGTATGTGCTCTTTAGGCTTCTGAGTTTTCTTTCACGGTTTTACAGTTTAAAACCCGAGGATTTCCCATGGCATTGGTGAAGCTCACTGAGCTCAGGATATTAATAACTCTGGGGAAGATTCCAGATTTGAGGATGAGGGCCTCACCTTGTTGTCTTCCTGCTTTTCTTTTTCTTTTTAGTTGCCTCAGGATTGAGAAGGTAGATGTAGGTGGGAGACCTGGAGCCTGAACTGGAATCCTGGGAGACTGGGGAAGGGGTCCTGAGTGGGTGCTGAGGTGGTGGGGAGGGAGAGACCAGCCGAAGAGGAGGCACACGACACCCCTCCGGACCGACCCTTAGAGCGAGGTCTGCACTGAGCCCGCCCGACCAATCCCAGCCAAGACTCCACATGCGTCACAATGGGACGTCTGTGACGTCCTGCAGCGCCCCTCCCCTCACCCTTGGAGGTCCGCTCAGCCTGCCCGGGGTTCTCTGTTACAACAGGTTGGGGGACGTCCCCTGGTTTATTGTTACATTCATAGTGGAATTTATCCTGGTCTGTTGCCCATGCGGGCATAGCTGAGCTCGCAAGCAAGATCTAAGAATGCGGGAAATAAGGTAGATTTCAGAGGCGGACTCTTGCTTGCTGAGGGCCGTGGAGTCTTGCAAGAGTTTGTTCTTGAACTACTGCATTGGCTGCTCCTGTGATAGCGAACACCGTCCCAACAGAGTAAACAATGAAATAATGAAGAAGAATTAGAACGGCATGTTGTACCTGGAAAACCTGAACCCTCTGTATGTCCCCAAAGGGGGTTCCCCGAAGGAATCTCTGTGAAGAGGGTAAGACGTACAAGTGGTCAGGAACGTTTACAGCTTTCTCTGAAGCGTGGCTCACTGTAGCTGGCCCACAGCGCCCTCCCCCAACAATCCTAAAGTTCCCAGGAAGGAAAGTGAGCTGGAGTCCATCATGCCCACATCTCGGGAGTGATCGAGGTATCTGCATCCGAGTCCCGACCCGTCACTGGCCCTCATGTGGGTCTAGAGTGTGTCTTCTTTAAACTCCTTCACTCTCAACCATCTCGGAAGAGGGGGACAGCAACGGCCTGACTCCGGGCTACTGTCTGGTTAATGTGGGTGCATTTGCGGGGTTCGTTCATGTTTATCCATCTTTCTTTCCATTAGTGGTGACAAAGCAAATGAAATCCCATGACCAGGAGACTGCCGTGGGGGTGTGGAGTAAGACTGATGATTTCCCATGGGAAGCAGGTGGAGGAGAACACATCGTGGAACTTCAAGGCTAAGGACAAAATCTTGCACCTGGAACAGTGCTGCAGGAAGAGGGTGCTGAGCCCACAGCCCGGGTGGACGAGTTGAAACCCTTCCCTGCCAGGCCTCCCTCAGTCTTAGGACGCCATACCTACGTGTGAACTCTGAACTCTTAAGACACCAGCGTTATCTGTTTAGCATCCCCCTTTGACTGGGTGACTGAGGAAGACGTAATGTGAAATGTTTCCATCCATGCTTGTGATTTTCAAACAGGTTCCATTGAAAGGTGTTGCATGGGTTAGGAGAAGTGAGGGGCTGGCTCTGTGGTCTCAGGTGCCTTGTAGTTGTAAATCTGCAGTCGCGGGGTGGAGGAGTCAACAAAGCCCTTTAGAGGGCACAAACTTGAGGCTATATCACAAGCTCTAATTTTACAGGAAGGAGCCTCCAGCTTTAGAATTTCTGCATTTTTTTAATTTAAAAAAATTTTTTTATTTGAGAGACAGCATGAGTGGGGGAGAAGGGGAGAGGGACAGAGGGAGAGAGAGAATCTTAAGCAGGCTCCAGGCTGATGGAGCCCAATGCATAGCTCAATTCCATGACCCTGGGATCATGGCCTTAGCTGAAATCAAGAGTTGGATGCTCAACTGACTGACCTAGGCGCCCCGGGAATTTCTGCATCTGAATGAAGGGATTGACTCACATGATTATTGAGAGAGAAAAGTACCGAGATCTGTAGTCAGAAGGCCTGAGAACCAGGAGAACCAATGGTGTTACTCCAGTCCAAGTCCAAGTCTGAATTCAGGAGAAAACCAATGTCTCAGCTTAGAGACAGGCAACTAGATAGAGCAGGTTTTCCTTTATTCCATCTTTTTGTTCTATTCAGGCCTTCAACAGATTGGATGAGACCCATCCATACTGGGGAGGGCAATCTGCTTTACTTAGTCTACCAATTCAAATTTCATCTCAAACAGAAACACCTGCAGAGAGATGCCCAGAATAATGTTTAACCAAATATGTAGGCATATTGTGGCCCAGCCAACTGACACATAAAATTAAACACGGGGAGGCCTGGGTGATTCAGTTGATTACGTGTCCTGCTCAGTTTTGGCTCAGGTCATAATCGCACGGTTTGTGGGTTTGAGCCCCACATCAGGCCTTGCACTGACTGACTGGACCTTGCTCAGGATTCTCTCTCCCTCTTTCTCTGCTCCTGCCCTGCTTGAGCTCTCACTCTCTCTCTCAAAATAAATAAATAAACTTTAAAAAAATTAAACATAAACTAAGACATTTTTGGGGGAAATCTATGTTTTGTTTTGTTTTTGCTTTTTTGCCATGGCACAATTTTATTATAACCACTTTCTGCCATTAGGCAATTGAAATGGAGAGGACATTTCTCCAAAAAAGGTAAAGTACATTTTCTTCATTTATTTTTTTGATTCTGACTATGTTAAATGAAAAAATTTTGTCACTAGAACAAATAACTTTATTACATTTTTAGATACCTCCTCTGGAGAAAAAAATTAACACAGATCCACAAAGAGGTATGTAAAGATTATTCATGCTTATTGGTTTATAACTGGAAAAGCAGAAGAAATGCTCTATATACCCACCAACTGAAAGTATTTAAACGAATTACTGTCCTTCATTATATTATGTGGCTTTGTATAATGTGGAAATTAAAAATCATGGCGTATATATATGTTTAGTTACCTGAAAATATCTCTAAAGCTCAATATGCTTTACAAAACAAGCTAAAGGGGGTCCCTGGGTGGCTCAGTCAGTTAAGCATCAGACTTGATTTCAGGTCAGGTCATGATCTCGCTGTCATGAGATTAAGCCCCAAGTTGAGCTCCAAGCTTGACGTGGATCCTGCTTGGACTTTTCTCTCCCTCTCCCTCTGCCCCTCCTCTGCTCTCGCTCATGTGCTCATGCTTTCTCAATAGACAAGGGGAAGAACTGTGCATATAATATAGTCTTCGAAACTATATATTTGTGCCTGTTTTTTTAAAAAAGTGTATGTTTTCACTCATATGTAGAATTTGAGAAACTTAACAGAAGACCATAGGGGAAGGGAAGGGGAAGAAATAGTTACGAAGAGAGAGGGAGGCAAACCATAGGAGACTCTTATACACAGAGAACAAACTGAGGGTTGATGGGAGTGGGGGTGGGGTGGGGAAAATGAGGGATGGGCATTAAGGAGGGCACTTGTTGGGATGAGCACCAGGTGTTGTAGGTAAGTGATGAATCACAGGAATCTACTCCCAAAGCCAAGAGCACACCACATACACTATATGTTAGCTGACTTGACAATACATTCCCTATTTTTAAAAAGTATATCAAATGAATGGGACAATATCAAAATCATATAATATGTTGCTGCTGAAGCGAGCACAATATCAAAATCATATAAACAAAAATTCTAATAAGTACCTCTGTTTGCAGGTGACATAATCATATATATAGAAAACCCTAAAGACTAAGGCAAAAAAAACCCCTTTGAACTAATAAGCAAATTCAGCAAGGTTGCAGGATGCAAAATTAGTACTCAAAATCAGCTACATTTCTATACACTAATAATGAATAGTCCAAAAAGGAAATTAAGAAAACAATGCTATTGACAATAGCATCAAGGAGAACAAAATACCATGGAGGCAAAAAACAAAAACAAAACAAAACCCATGAATACACAGATAATTATAAAACACTGCCAAAAGAAATGAAAGAAGACATACACAAAAATGGAAAGACATTTTCTGTTTATGATTGAAAGAGTTAATATTGGGGGTGCCTGGGTGGCTTGCTTCTTTGCTTAATTGTCTGACTCTTGATTTCAGCTCAGCTCAGATCAAGCCCCCTACATCAGGTTCTGCACAGAGCCTGGTTGGGATTCTCTCTCCCTCTCTGTCTGCCCCCAAAATAAATAAATAAACATTTCTTTAAAATATTACTAGAAATATAAAGGGACAGTTAATAATGAAAAAAACTGTCAATCCATCAGGAGATATAACAATTATAAACATACTTAACAAAGAGCATCAAATACATAACGAAATGGAAAGGAATATGAAGGGATAAATAGACAATTCAAAAATACTAGTTGGAGACTTCAATACCCCACTGTCAAGAATGGTTAGAAACCTGGGGAGAAGATCAGTAAGTAAATAGAAGACCTGAACGTCACCATAAACCAACTAGGAGACACCTTTAGATCACTTTGCGAAACGACAGCAGAATATGCAATCTTTTCAAATGCTAATGAAACATTCCCCATGAACATAATGCTAGGCCACAAAACAAATCTCTGTAAGAGAATAGATATCATACGAAACAATAGCTGCAGCCACAATGGAATGAAGCTAAAAATAAACAACAAAAAGAAATTTGGGAAACTGAAAAGTATGTGGAAATTAAACAACATTCTTAAATAACCAACAGGCTAAAGGAGAAGTAAAAATGTAAGTTAGAAAATACTTGAGTAAAAAAAATACTGGAGACAAATAAAAATGAAAACACAGTACATCTAATTTAGAAGATGCTGCTAAAGCAATGATTACAGGGAAAAACATCTACATTCAAAAATAAGAAATATCTCAAATTAAAAAAAAAACTTCCATTTATATGCCCTGGAAAAAGAAGGGCAAGCTAAGCAAGCAGTAGGAAGGTAATGATAAAGATTAGAGTGAAGAGGGGCGCCTGGGTGGCTCAGTAGGTTGAGAGTCCGACTTTAGCTCAGGTCATGATCTCACAATTTGTGGGTTCAAGCCCTGTGTCTAGTTCTGTGCTGACAGCTCAGAGCCAGCCTGGAGTCTGTTTCAGATTCTGTGTCTCCCTCTCTTTCTTCCCCTCCCGTGCTCGCACTCTGTCTCTCTCAAAAATAAATAAACATAAAAAAAGATTAGAGTGAAGATATGAACAAAATATAGATTAGGTAAGCGATAGAGAAAATCAAAACCAAAAGTTGATCCTTAAGAAAGACCTAAATAAATGAAAAAAACATTCCATATTAATAGATCAGAAAACAATATGGTTAAGATGACAATCCTCCCGAAGAGATCTAGATTCAACAATCCCTATCCTAATCCCAGCTGACATTTTTGCTAAAATTGAGATGCTTTGTCAAAAACTCACAGGAATTGCAAGGGGCAACCAATAGCCAAAAAAGTTTGAAAAAGGAACAACATTGAAGGACTTGCATGTCTTAATTTCAGAACTTACCACGAAGACATGGTAAGTGAGATAGTGTGGTATTGGCCTGGAGATAGACACATAATTCATTGAAATAGAATTGCGAGTCCATGAATAAAACCATGTGTATATAGTCAACTTATTTTTTTAGAAGGGTACCAAAAATATTCGGTGGAAAAGAATAGTCTTTTTGACAGATGGTACTGAATATTGACATGCCAAAGAATGTATTTGGATCCCTACCTCACACCATATACAAAATTAAGTCCAAATGGATCAAAGACCTAAATGTTAAGAGCCAAGACTATAAATGACATAGAGGAAAACTTGGTAGATTTTCATGAAGTTGGATGTTTCAATGAATTCTTATATTTGCCAGCAAAAGCACAAACCACAAAAGAAAACTAGATAAACTAGACTTCAAAAAAACTTACGTGCTTCAAAGGACATGAGTTTTGAATGTCTCCCACAGATTAGGAGACATTAGTCGCAAATCATATATCTGACAAGGGACTTGTATCTCAAATAGAGTTCTTATAACTTAATAACAAAAGTTAAAAATAGAACTACATGATTTAGCAATTGCACTACTAGGTATTTACCCAAATGATACAAAAATACTAATTTGAAGGGACACATACACCTCAATGGTTACAGCAGCATTATCAACAATAAACAAAATATGGAAAGAGCCCAAGTGTCCACTGACTGATGAATGGATAAAGAAAATGTGTGTATGTATGAAATATTACTCAGCCATAAAAAGGATGAAATCTTGCCATTTGCAATGACATGATGGGGCTAGAGAGTATTATGCAGAGCAAAATAAGTCAGAGAAAGACAAATCCAAATTCCATTTCACTCGTATGTGGGAATTTAAGAAATAAAACATGATACTTGTAAGAGTTACCTTAAGAAGGTGACTGAGCGGCCATTTTGCTGTGGGTTGGAGAAAAACACTGTGCACCGACGACCCCCACCCCTCACCTGCAGACCTGGAAGGTCCCTCACCAGTTTGAAAACAGCCAATCATGAAGCCCCAGCTTCCCATTACCCTGACAGAGGAGGCAACCTATTTCATCCTGCCACGTCCCTGAAATGCCCTTATTTGATAATCTGCCCTCCCAAGATCAAACCTGGAACCCCCTCACCCATAAAAAACCCCACCCTTCCCAAACCAGAGGCAACTTCCCTGACTCCCCACTCCCGGGGTCATGGAACCTCACCCGGGAATCGCAGATCCCAATAAAGTCTTTCTTGGCTCCATAACTTGGTCTCTTTCTTTCCTCTTGTCTCTGCCTCCATCTATTAAATCTTACAATAATAGAGGGAAAAAGAGAGAGAGGAAACCAGGAAACAGACTCCTAACCATAGAGAACAAATTGATGGTATCCAGAGGGGAGGTGGGGAGATGGGTAAATAGGTAATGGAGATTAAGGAGGGCACTTGAGATGGACACCCAGTGTTGTACGTAAGTGTTGAATTACTAAATTTTACACCTGAAGCTAATATTACACTGTCTGTTAACTAACTAGAATTTAAATAAAAACTTAAAAAAAGGAGAAAGAAAGAGCAGCTGGATGGCTCAATTGTTTGAGCATTGGACTCTTGATTTTTAGCCCAGGTCATGATCCCAGGGTCGTGGGGTTGAGCCTCGTGTTGGGCTCCATTCTGGGCATGAATGAAGCCTGCTTAAGATTCTCTCTCTCCCTCAACTCCTCTCCCCTGTTTGTACACTCTAGCTCTCAAATGAAGAAAAAGAAAGAGAAAGAAAGAAAAGGTATCCAAACCAGTAAGGAAGAAGTAAAGACTTTCCCTGTTTGTGGATGACTTGATACTGTAGATTGCTAGGAACAGTAAATGAATTAAGTAAAATCACAGGATACAGAAATCAAAGTACAGAAATCTTTTGCATTTCCATATACCAACAATGAAATGGCAGAAAGACAAATTAAGAAAATAATCTCAAAAAAAAAATAATCTCATTTACAATGGCATCTAAAATAATAAGATACCTAGGAATGAACCTAACCTTTCACCAAAGAGGTGAAAGATCCCTACTCTGACACTGTAAAACACTGATGAAAAAAAATTGAAGATGACACAAAGGAATGGAAAGACATTCCATGCTCATGGATTGGAAGACCAAATATTGGAAGCACAAATATTGTTAAAATGTCTTTACTACCCAAAGCAATCTATACGTTTAATGCAATCCCTATCAAAATACCAAGAGCATTTTTCACAGAACCAGAACAGACAATCCTAAAATTTGTACGGAACCACAAAAGACCCTGAATAGACAAAGCAATCCTGAAAAAGAAAAGCAAAGCTGGAGGCGTCACAATTCTGGACCTCACGCTGTAGTTGTAATCATCAAAACAGTATGGTACTGGCACAAATACAGACAGATAGATCAACAGAACAGAATAGAAAACCTAGAAATAAACCCACAACTATATGGTCAATTAATCTTCAACGAAGCAGGAAAGAATATTCAGTGGGAAAAGGATAGTCTCTTCAACGAAGGGTGTTGGGAAAACTGAACTGCAACATGGAAAAGAATGAAAACGATCCACTTCCTTACAGCGTACACAAAAATAAATTCAAAACAGATTAAAGACCTAACTGTGGTGACCTGAAGCCATAAAAATCCCAGAAGAGAACACAGGCAGTAACCTCTTCGACATCAGCCGTAGCAACATTTTTCTGGATACGTCTCCCGAGGCAAAAGAAACGAGCAAAAATAAACTACTGGGACCTCATCAAAATAAAAAGCTTCTGCACAGTGAAGGAAACAATCAACAAAACGAAAAGGCAGCTATGGAATGGGCGAAGACATTTGCAAATGACATATCTGATAAAGGGTTAATATCCAACATATATAGAGAACTTCTAAAACTCAACACGCCCCCCAAAATAAAACATAATCTGATGAAACTCTGTGTCTTTTAAAGAAACTTAGAGAAGAAAGGAAAACAAGCATATATTTATCACTTTAGTCATAATAACCTTTCATTTATCTTATTTGCTTATCTTTATTTGTTCTTGTAAATTCAAGTTACCATCTGGAGTCATTTCCTTTTGCCATTCACCTCCGTTAAAATAAAAAACAAATGGACACCAGCCTTGAAAATTCCCTGAGCAGACAAAACCAGTTTAGTCATATAAACAAAGCTTAATTTAGCTTCTTATGCAATACTAACTCTTGACCAGGGTCATTTCTTGCTTATGCCTCTGGAAATCATAAACAAAACTTCAGGAGTTTCCCAAGATTGATATAAGGTAACCACTGATCAATTCCCTATCACTTAAGGAAATTCTAATATTATAACCAATCATGGCAAAAAAGAACGTCACTGCTTTCTCCCTGTATAAGCTGATTTATCACAATATAGCTTTGAGCCTCCTTTCATGTTTTGGTCTGTGTGCTCCTGGCTTGCAAACTGTCTTTTTGGTGTGTGTACAGTAACCTTTTACTGATTGCTACTTCAGTGATTCATGGTTTTGCTTCTCTTATTTCTGAACCTTTGACACATTTTGACAATAACAGATCACATTTTTATATGTTACAAGCACAAGAGTACATTATGTAGGTATTGCTTTATATAATGGCTCTCTAAATAAGAGATTAAAGGAGAAAATGTGCATTTATACTATTCTTATAGTATAAATATAAATTAATATAATAAATAATATAATAAATAAATATAATAATAATAAATAGAATTATAATTACATAATTATCCTACTATAATTACATAGGTACCTTTACTTTTGCCCTTTGCTTTTTCACGTGGATCTGAATTACCATCTGGACTCACTTGCTTTCAATTTATTCATTTTTTTAAATGTTTATTCATTTTTGAGTGATAGAGCACACGAATGAGGGAGGGGCAGAGAGAGAGAGAAAGAGAGGGAGACACAGAATCCGAAGCAGGCTCCGGGCTCTGAGCTGTCTGCATAGAGCCCGACTCGGGCTCAAACTCACGAACCGTGAGATCACGACCTGAGCTGAAGTCGGATGCTTAACCGACTGAGGCACCCAGGCGCCCCATCACTTGCTTTCACTTCAAAGAATTTCCTTCAGAATTTCTTGTAAGTTTAGTCTGCTAGTAACAAATTCTCAATTTTTGTTTATGTGGAAATGTCTTATTTCACTTTCGTTTTTTGAAACAAAAAAAAGCTCTTTAGGGTTCATGGCTGACGGTTGTTTTCTTTAAGCACTTTGAATGTTATCCTACTTCTTTCTGGTACTGCTTCCTGGGAAGAGGTTAACTGCAAATCTTATTGGGCTTCTCTTGTGATGTTTTTCTTCTCTTGCTGCTTCTGCACCATTTTCCCTGCCGTTTGCTTTTGGCATTTTTGCAGTGATGTATCTGTTTACGGATCTCTTTCCATTTATCCTACTTTGAGTTTGTTGAGTCTACTGAACACCCTCCCCCCTCCACCCCAAGGAATTTGGGAAGCTTTAGCTCTCATTTCTCAGATTTTTTTTTATTGCCTTTCTCTTTCCGCTCCCTCCTGGTATTCCCATTATGTATGTGCCGATGTACTTAATAGGGTCCCACAGGTAAGTTTGAGGGGCTGTTTCTTCATTTCTTATTTTTCCTCTCTGTTCTTTGGACTGCACAATCTCTATGGCCCCACCTGCAAGTTCACAACTCTTCTTCTGCCGGTTCAAGTCTACTGTTGGGCAGCCCTACTGACTTTTAAATTTCAGTTCATGTCCTTTAAATGGCAAGAGATCCATTTGACCCTTTTTTCCAAACAATTTCCATCTCTTTGTCTGCAGTTTCTATTCAATACAGTACCTTTGTCACATCTTTCTTTAGTTCTTCAACATCCTTCTAATGATGACTGAAAGGCTTTATCTGTTAAAACCAACCTCCGGCCTTATTCGAGGGTCCCTCTGTCCCGGCTTTTTTTCTTTCTTTTTTCTCGTGGTACACGGATCAAACTCTCCAGTTTCTTTGCACGTCTCGTAACCTTTTTCGGAGGGGACCCTGAATATTCTGGACAATGCGTTGCAGCCACTCGGGGTACTGCTCCTTCTCCGGGGCGTGTTATCGTTATTTGCTTATTGTCTCATTTAGAGACCGGCTGGATTATTTGGGGGCCTGTTTCCACCCCTGCAGCGGTAAGCCTCTGACTTACTTGTCTGTGGGCACAGCCTTGACCGTTTTGCTCACAGTCGCCTCGGAATGACACCGATCTGGGCAGGGCTCTCTTTTCTGCTTCCCTAACTGCACCCACCTGTAAAGTGCACCCAAGGTGTGCTGAGTCCTCTATTATTTCCACAACAACCTGAGGGCAGAAACTGCTCCACACACCAAACCCATCAAACTCCCACGCCTTTAATGCATGTTCGTAGAAGTCAGTGTCAGGTGTCTGTTCTGACCCCACGTGGACACCACCGAGCTCTTTTCCCTCCTTGGTTCTCTTGGGCAAACCGGCCAGCCAGTTCTGCTGACATTACCAGTTTCCTTCCAGTGGCCTTTCAGCACATTCCCCCCAGCCGAGAGCCCCCTCTGGCTTACACTTCTCCACAGCCTGTTGCAGTGAAGTCAATGGTCTGGAAAGAGATTAGGACTTATCTGCTTCATAGACTGATTCTCCCCGTTCGGGGAGGTCTTCTTGGCTTGCCTCTCCAAATGTGAAAGCACCTCCTTACAAACTCAGATAATAGCAATCAAGGCCTGTGTATTCTTGGTGGTGCTGAGCCCAACTACAGCTTCGGTCCCATCAGTGGGACTTGGGGAAGAAGGAAACCCCCAGCTCGTGGCCACACTTGCGTAGCAGGCGTTGCACACCAACCAGCACGGGGCAAGATGAGCAAGGCTGAGTCCTGCCTTCTGGGAATGCAGCCCTCTGGTTGGGAGCTGGAGTGAGAGGGAGCTCTGTGTTTTCGGCTGCCCTGGTCTAGAATGGGCTTTCCATTTTACCCTGCTGGGAGGGAGTAGGAAGTGAGCGAGTCCTGACTCAAACACCACCAGTGTTTGGCATTCTTACTCAACTCTAGTAGATTTTCTTCTTCTTCTTCTTCTTCTTCTTCTTCTTTTTTTTAATTTTTTATGTTTTATTTATTACTGAGACAGAGAGAAACAGAGCATGAGCGGGGGAGGGTCAGAGAGAGAGGGAGACACAGAATCCAAAGGAAGCTTCAGGGTCCGATCTGTCAGCACAGAGCCTGATGCGGAGCTCGAACTCAGGAACCGTGAGATTGTGACCTGAGTCGAAGTTGGCCGCTTAACTGACTGAGCCACCCAGGCGACCCACTAAGTAGATTTCCTTGAATGAAATATGTCCCCAGATCACTTCTAGAGACTAACTGGTGGTACTTTTATAATTTTCATTAGTTTCACGGAAAGTGGGTCCACAGAATCCCTCACACGGTCATATTCGTTATGTCATTCTTCACATACATTTTCTCTGTTTTGAGTACTGTTTTGTGCTGCTTTCTTTAGGGACCAAACCACTCACCCCTTGTTCTCATAACCCTTCTTAAGTATCGTTCCCCAGTTATCTGTGACTGTTACCCACATACTGGCCAGTGAGTCCCACCCTGTGTAGGGACAGCCCATGCCCCGTGATCCTGGAAAATACACAGGGATCCGTATGAATTTCACAGTCTGCCTTTCCATTTTTGCAAAAAAGACCAATGCATTGAATCAATGTCTCGCTAGAAACTAGCGTCATCTTAACGTTAAGTGTTCCACTCCATGAGCACAGGGTGTCTTTGCCCTTATTTTGGTCTTCTTTAATTTCTCTCAGTAAATGTTCTGTGCTTTTTAGTGTGTGAGTCTTGCACCTCCTTGGTTAAATTTATTCCTAAGTATTTCATTGTTTGTAATATTATTGCCAGTGCTGGGCGCCTGCGTGGCTCAGTCGGTTAAGCGTCCCACTTCAGCTCAGGTCATGATCTCACAGTTCATGGGTTCGAGCCCCGCGTCAGGCTTTGTGCTGACAGCTAGCTCGGAGCTTGGAGCCTGCTTCAGATTCTGTGTCTCGCTCTCTCTCTGACCCTTCCCTGCTCACGCTGTCTCTCTCTGTCTCTCAAAAAAAAAAAAACCATTAAAAAATTAAAAAATATATTATTGCCAGTGCAATTGTTTTCTTAATTTCCTATGAGGATTATTTATTATAATTGTATAGAAATACAACTGATTTTTCTCTATCAATCTTGTAGTTGTATTGTACATTTTTGTTACATTTATTAGATTTAATAGTCTTTCTGTGGATTCACTGAGATTTTCCGTATATAAGTTCATGTTATCTGCAAGTAGCAATCATTTTACCTCTTACTTTCCAATGTGGATGGTTTTAATTTACTGATCTTGTCCAACTGCTCTGACTAGAGCTGCCCAGGAGAACATTAAGAGGACTGGCAAAGAACGGGCGTCCTTGTCTTGTTCCTGATCTTAGAGGAAACACTTTCTTTCTTTCCACTTGATTATGTTAGCTTTGGGTTTGTCGTATATGCCTGTATCAGGTTGACGATTCCTTTCTTTTTATAGTTTATAGCATGTTTGTATCATGAGATAGTTTTGGAGTTTGTCAATGTGTTTTTGCATCAATTGAGATGCTCATATATTTAAGACCTCCATTCTATTGATATGGTGTATTACATTGATTAATTTTCATATGTGGACCGACCTTGCATTTCTGGGATAAATATCACTGGGCATGGTAATGTGACGCTAGATGTAGTTGGCTAGTATTTTGGTGAATATTTTTTGCATCTATATTCATAAGGGATATTTGCCTGAAGTTTATTCTCTTGTGATGTCTTTGTCCGGCTTTTGTATCAGGTTCTCATGGAATGAGGTTGTGTTTCCTACTCTTCAGTGTTATTCAAAGAGTTTGAGAAAGATTGGTGGCAGTTCCCCTTTAAATGTCTGGCTTTAGGGAGCCTGGGTGGCTCAATAGATTAAGCTTCCAACTTTGGCTCAGATCATGATCTCACAGGGCTGGTGAGTTCAAGCTCCGCGTCGGGCTCTGTGCTGACAGCTTGGAGCCCGAAGCCTGCTTCAGATTCTGTGTCTTCCTCTCTCTCCCCCCGCCTCCACTCACAGTCTGCCTCTCTCTCTCTCTCAAAAATAAATAAACATTTAAAAAAATGTTAAAGATTTTGTATAATAAGTCCAATATCTGTGTTTCTTCAACAATAGTTTCTTTTTTGTCCCTATAAACCATACTTTGTTTCTTTGTAATTTCTTGCTGATAACTAGACATTTGACTATTACACTAGGTAACTCAGGAAATCAGATTTCCTCCACCCTCAGGGTTTGGTCTTGCTGCTGGACAGGTTATAGTTGATTGGTTGATGTGTAATGGCTTCTCTAAGTTATTCTTGCAAAGACTGCATTTTTTGGTCACGTGTGATCAAAGAAGTCTCTTTTCACTAGTTGGGTTGACAGACACGTCCTTGAATGCCTGTACCCAACCAAACCCCTGTCTCTAATAGCGTGTTTGTTATGCCTGCATTCCTTTCCTTCCGACACGTGTCAGGACCCCATAAATGAGAAGGGAAGTCACCTGTAGGGAAGTCACTGTGAAACACTGCCCAGCACCTTGTGTGTAGGACGCCATTGTTGGTGACGTGTGTGACTCTCTATGGAATTAGGGGCATGACTGATTCAGTAGTGATGTCTCAGTAGAAACTTCTCTGGCAGCATATGGTGTCTGATCTTCCTCTTCAGTGATGTTGAAACTGTGCATTAAACAGAAAGCAAGTGTTTTTTTTTTTTTTCAGTGAAGTGACCTCTTTTTGAAACATTTTGTTTAGCACTGTGCCATGCATGTTTTCCTTCTTTAGTGACCTATGTTGAAACATCGTGTTTTACAGAGCTATGTTTAATGGAGTATATTTATGCCTTATGTGAAAAAATGTGGTTAACACTGCGTGTTGTGTGTTATCTTGTCTATACTGACGTGTGATTAAAATCTGTGTTTAACAGAGCTCCAGGCATGGTGTAATGAGTACTCTGATTGTGTTCAGCGCTGTGTGGTGCCTCTATTTTTCCTTTCTGACACATGTCGAAACCTCGTGTTTAACAGGGCTAGTTATGTAATTAATTGAATAACAAGTAAGCTGTGTGACTGAATGACTATAAGGACATCGCTGTTTAGCGCTGTGATGGACTCTGTGCTGTTTCTGCACAAGTTTCTTTATTGATATACAGTGGAATCCTCTAACAGAGCTAGGTGAACAGAGATTTCTTTCTTTTCTTTCTTTTTTTTTTTTTTTACCATTTATTTTTGAGAGACAGAGAGACAGAGCGCGAGCAGAGGAGGGGGGAAGAGAGAGAGACACACACACACCCACAGAATCAAAAGCAGGCTCCAGGCTCTGAGCTGTCAGTGCAGAACCCAGTGCGGGGCTCAAACTCACAAACTGTGAGATCATGACCTGGGCCAAAGTCAGATGCTTAACTTATGGAGCCGCCCAGGCACCCCAGCATTCATTTCAATGGAGAGGTGCATGTTTGATTCAGTTTAGTGACATCCCCACTAGCCACTGTGTTTAGGTTTGTTTGAGAACACACTCCTGTTTTAGTGACACGCGTTAAGAATTTGGGATTAACGGCGCTAGGTGCATGATTGATTCTGCCCAGCAATTGGCGGGTGAAGTACTGATCTAGCCTTGTGTGGTGCATGCGCTTTTCTTTATTGACAAGTGTTGACACTTCATTTAACAGAACTGGGTGGGGTGATTGATTTAGTATAGTGCTGTCTCTTGAAGATTTTTATCTAGCACTGTTTCATGCATGCATTCTTTATTTAGTGACATTTTGAAATTTGGGTTTGATAAGACTAATTTCAAAAAAACATATTTGGTAATATGCAGCCACATGCACACCCTTTCTTTCTTTTGGGACATATTTTTGAATTCTGGTTCTATTTATTTTTATGTTATTTTATTTTAGAGGGAGAAAGAACATGCGAGTGGGGGAAGGGGTAGAGGGAGAAAGAAAGAGAATCTTAAGCAAGCTCCATGCTCAGCATGGAGGGGGGCTTGATCTCACGACTCTGGAATCATGATCCGAGCTGAAATCAAGAGTCAAATGCTCAACCAAGTTCAGGCGCCCCGGAGCTCTGGTTTTAAAAGCTCTGTGTGGGAGCACCTGAGCGGCTCCATCGGTTAAGCATCTGACTTTGTGATCTTGTGGTTTGTGAGTTCGAGCCCCGCATTGGGCTCTGTGCCAACAGCTCAGAGCCTGGAGCCTGCTTCGGATTCTGTGTCTCCCTCTCTCTCTGCCCCTTGCCCGCTCACACTCTGTCTCTCTCTCTCTCAAAAATAAATAAACATTAAAAAAAATTTTTTAAGAACCTCTGTGTGCATGATTGGATGATGTCTCCATAAAGCATCATGGTTCGCAATCAACGGTGTGTGTATCTTTTTCTTTAGTGACATATGTTGAAACGTGGTGTTTATCAGATGTAGGTGCACGAGAGATTCTGTTAAGTGATGCCTTTCTTTAACACAGAATTTCAACATATGTTACTAGAGAAAAGAGTGCTTGCACATTTCAGTACTATACACACTCTTTCAAAGAGGCACCATTCTACTGAATCAACCATGCTCCTGGCGGGGCTAAGGGTGGAGTTTAAACATATGTCACTAAAATCAGAGCACGTGGGCCACAGAGTGCTCAGCAGTATTACAAACACACATTTCTACACTGACACAATCAACCGCCAACCTCTGTTAAATACATCTTCAACATATGTCATTAAAAAGTAGCACATAAGGGGCACCTGCGTGGCTCAGTCAGTTGAGCACCGACTTCGGCTCAGGTCATGATCTCACAGTCTGTGAGTTCAAGCCCCGTGCTGGGCTCTGTGTTGACAGCTAGAGCCTGGAGCCTGCTTCAGATTCTGTGTCTTCCTCTCTCTCTCTCTGCCCCTCCCTGACTTGTGCTCTCTCTCTCTCTCCCTCTCTGTCAAAAATAAAATAAACATTAAAAAAAATTTTTTTAAAGTAGTACATGCATCACCTAGTCCCAATCAGTGTTTCGTGCAGACACAGATCACTCATGGAGATCTGTTAAACAGGAGTTTCAGCATGTGTCACTGAAGAGAGAACTCCGTGCAACCGCTCAGTACTGAACACGATGTGTCCCGGAGCACCACGCTCAACCAATCATGCATCAGGAAAGATGAAGCCCAACTTATGTCACTCAAGATAAAATTCTGTGCACCACATAGCGTCAGCGCCATATGGACTCAATATGGTGAGTCCAAGTTGATTCTATATCAGTATCCGCGCTCGCATATGCACTGAGCTCTTTTAGCTGAGTTTCATTATGTTACCCTGAAGAGAGAAGCCCACACACCACAAAGACTAAACTCAGAAACGACACTGTGCTAAGTAAATAACAACACAAGAGCTATGTTACTACGACATACAACTATTCTTTATTTAAAAACAATTTTTTAATGTTTTTTATTTACTTTTGAGAGACAGAGAGAGACAGTACAAGCAGGGGACGGGCAGAGAGAGAGGGAGACACAGAATCCGAAGCAGGCTCCAGGCTCTGAGCTGTCAGCACAGAGCCCCATGCGGGGCTCGAACCCACGAACCGTGAGATCATGACCTGAGCCGAAGCCGGGTGCTCAACCGACTGAGCCACCCAGGTGCCCCCCATCCAACTACTATTCCTAAAGAAAGGACTCGAGGCACCACACAATCTTAAGCATAAAGCTTTTCACAGAGACACCAGTCTACTGAGGACGACATGCTCATGACAAGCGTAAAAAACAGTGTCATCAGATGTTATCAAGGAAAGGGGCACATGCACTGTCTGATGCTAACCATGGGTTTCATGGGAACATCGCGGTGCGGAGCCCGGCACCATGGAGCTCTGTTAACATAGGGTTTCAACGCTTTTCAGTAAAGAATGGGCACTTTTCTGGGGCGCCTGGGTGCTCAGTCGGTTGAGCGTCAGACTTCAGCTCAGGTCATGATCTCATAGTTCGTGGGTTCACACCCCGCGTTGGGCTCTGTGCCAACAGCTCAGAGCCTGGAGCCTGCTTCAGATTCTGTCTCCCTCTCTCTCTGCCCCTCCCCTGCTCCTGCTCTATCTCTGTCTCTCAAAAATGAATATACACTTAAAAAAATAAAAAAAAGAATGAGCACATTTCTGCACAGCAAAGGAAATCATCAAGAAATGAAAAAGCAGCCTGCCAAATGGGGAGAAAATATTTGCAAACCATCTATTGAATAAGGAGCTGATATACAAAATATATAAATAATTCATACAACTCAATAGCAGAAAGAAAGAAAGAAAGAAAGAAAAAGAAAAGAGAAGAGAAGAAAAAAGAAAAAAAATCAAACCAATTTTTTAAAAATGGCTAGAGGATCAGAATAGATATTTTTTCAAAGAAGACATACCGGTAGCCAATAGGTACGTGAAAAGTACTCAACATCACAGGTCATCGATGAAATGCAAATAACCCCCCAGCGAGGTAGATCGCCACACCTGTTAGAAGGGCTGGAGTCAAAAAGACAAGGGTTCAGTGTCGGTGAAGATGTCGAGAAGGGAGAATCCCTGGGCGCTGTTGGTGGGAAGGCTGACGGTGCCCCTACTCTCGAATGCAGTATGGAGGCTCCTCAAAAAATTAAAAATAGAAAATAGCATATGATCCAGCAATTCCACTTCTGGGTGATTATCTGAGGGAAACAAAACACTAACTCAAAAAGATGCCGGGGGGCCCCTCGGTGGCTCGGTTGGGCATTCGACTTTGGCTTAGGTCACGATCTCACAGCATGAGTTCAAGCCCCACGTCGGGCTCTGTGCTGACAGCTCAGACTCTGGTGCCTCCTTCGGATTCTGTGTCTCCCTCTCTCTCTGCCCCTCCCCCACTGTGCTCCGTCTCTTTCTCTCTCTCTCAAAAATAAACATTAAAAAGAAAACTATCTGTACCCCCATGTTCAGTGCAGCATGATTTACAATAGCCAAGATACAGGAACAACCTAAGTGTCCACTGATGGATGAGTGAATAAAGGAAATGTGATACACGCACAGATGCATACGATGGAATATTATTCAGCCATCAAGAAAGGTAATCCTGCCATTTGCAACAACATGAGCGGACGTTGAGGCCATTATGCTAAGCAATAAATATCAGACAGAGAAAGCCACATACTGTATGGATCCCACCTACAGGTGGGATCTTAAAACACACACAACAACAACAACAAAAAACTGAGCCCCCAGATACAGAGAACAGATTCTGGTGATTGCCAAAGGTGAGTGGCAGGAAATGTTCAAATCGGGGGAAGACGGTCAAAAGTTTGTTCAGCTCCCTGTTAAAAATAAGTAAGCCTCGGTGACGTGACGTGCACCACGACGGCTATGGTTGACACACTGTACTGTATGTGTGAGAGGGGCTGAGAGGGTGTATCTTTTTTTTGACACAACACTTCTTTTTGAGAGAGAGAGGAGAGAGCATGAGCAGTAGAGGTGCAGAGAGAGAGAGGGGAACAGAGGGTCCGAAGCAGGCTCCGTGCTGATAGCCGAGAGCCCCCCAGCTTGAACGCACCAACTGTGAGATCATGACCTGAGCTCCAAGAGAGAGTCAGACGTTTGACTGAGCCACCCAGGCGCCCCTATATCTCAGTTTTAAAAAAGAACCATAAAACAGGAGAATGAGCACAGGCAGCCACACTGCTAAACACAGTGCTTCCGGGACGCCGTGCTGATTCAGTCACGCGCCCTGCTCCATTAGAGACAGAGTTTTGTTACTTAGGTAGTGACACCCTACATACGAAGTAAGCATATTTAGTTACATGTCACTGAAGACAGAGCGACCCTCCGCCCTCTCCAAAACACAGCGTTTCGCAGATCTATCCCCCCTCCCCCGAGTCAATCATGCAAATAGCTCAGTTACACGCTGTCTCAACATATGCCATTAGGGAAAGCTGGACACTCGTGACACAGGGCTAAATGCTAAAACAGGCTCTATAAGAGACGTCATTAGGCTGACTTCATTACAGAGGTAGCTTGTGGAATACAGGTTTCAATCCATGGCATGAAACAAAAAAGTCCACGTGCTAATCATTTCTCCATGACCTCGGCGTTCTGAGTCAACCACGTCCTCAGCTCCTGGGAGCAGTGTCCGCACAGATGAAGAAGAGAGGAAAGACGGCCAGCACCACCCAGAGCTACCCACAGCCCCACAGAGATGTCTCTACACTGACTCAACGTCTCACAGAGCTCTGCAAACACTGAGTTTCAGGGCGCCTGGGGGGCTCAGTCCGTTAAGCGTCCGACTTTGGCTCGAGTCGTGATCTCGCAGTTCATGAGTTCGAGCCCTGCATCAGGCTCTGCTTCAGATTCTGTGTCTCCCTCTCTTTCTCTCTGCTCTTTCCCCACCCATGCCCTGTCTCTCTCACTTTCTTTCTCTCTCAAAAATAAGTAAAAAACATTTAAAAATTTTTTTAAAAGCACTGAGTTTCGACATGTGTCACGGATGACAAAATACACAAATCACACAATGTTAATCACTGTGAATAGCACGATATTTAATCACTCTTGCACGTAGTCCTTCAAACGCAGGGTGCCAACCTTGGTCACTAAAAATGGAGTGCATGCACAACTGTGTGCTAACGTCACTACAGAGGAGTAAATGATGCACACTTTCTTTTTTTATATGTTAAAAAATGTATATTTAGATTTTGCCAGCTGGGCTCAGTTTAGATGATCCCAATTTTGCTGGCAACTTCCAAAGCATCGTAGTCAGGACTCAGTCGAACATATGCCTTCTCTCCATCGAGCCTGATCAGGAGGTTGACCTTGGCCACCTCAATGTCATAGAACTTCATTGTTAGTTTGATCTGGGGCTTGTTCACCTTGACATCCCCCACGGGTACAAGTGTGCTGTTTTCTGTTTTCTTCATGGCTGACTCGGGAGTCGGGGAGTGTGATCATGGGATCGTGGTCAAGCTTGGTCCTCCTGGGGGTGCTCTTCCGAGGCTCTTTGGGCTGCCTTCAGAATGTAGGCGACATGCAGATCTTCCTTTTTGTATGTGACTTTGTTCGCCTTTCAGCACAGCTTTCTTGGCCTCAAAACCCTCGCTGGCCTTGGCTTTGGGTGGGGCCCAGGCTTCCGCCTTCACTTTCGGTTCCATCTTTGTGAAAGGGCCATGATGCATAAATTCGTAATCACAGCGGTTCACAGAGGCATCCCCGTGACACAGAAAACGTGCACCTAGTTCTGGCAAGACAGAGTCTCAGCAGATGTCCGCCAAGCAAGGGGGGACAGGCACGACAAGAACTGAGCACAGTGATTTTATCGTAGCTGTGCTGCATCAGTCACGCACACAGCTTCAGACTTCAATGCACCAAGCCGGTCAGCACCTGCCGTGGGTGGCCAAGAGCTTCACGGCATGGCACGAGGTCAGGAGCAAATGCACGACACGGGGCACGACCCAGTGTGTCCCACGGACGTCGTATACCGACTGTTCAGGCACCGAGCTCTGTCGTCAAAAGGTTCCGCTTCTGTCAGTCAAGAAAGGAGCAGGCGCAGACCCACTCTTTTCCAGGATGCCACTCTGAGGAACAGCTCACACCACTGGACTGTTATTCCAATGTCAGCGTTCGTCAGTTTTGACACGAACCATCCACTCTGAGCAGTTTTTCGCAGAGTCTTCACCTTCTGGAATCAATCAAGCTTTTTTTTTTTTAATGTTTGTTTATTTATGTATTTATGTATGTGTGTGTGTATTTAAATAATGGTTTCTAGATCATAGGATAGTTTTTCCTTTTAATTTTTTAAATGTTTATTTATTTGAGAGAGACAGAGACAGAGTGTGAGTGGGGGAGGGGCAGAGAGAGAGGGAGACACAGAATCTGAAGCAGGCTCCAGGCTCTGGGCTGTCAACACAGAGCCCGATGCGGGGCTCGAACCCATGAACCGTGAGATCATGACCTGAGCCGAAGTCAGATGCTCAACCGACTGAGCCACCCAGGCGCCTCCCTTGCCATTTTGAAAACACTTTAAGCCTGTGCCACAAAGAAAGGTGTGTGTCCATCACATGTTAGTATACACAGTGGGTGTGTCCGTGACTCAGCACACTGCTGTCTGTGTGATACACTGTGGTTAGTGCCATGTGGCACGTACACTTTTTCTTCAGTGACACATGTTGAAGCTTTGTTTTTGAGAGCTTGGCATGTGATTGATTCAATATATGATTCCTCTGTGAAACAGTGTTTTTAGCACTGTGTGGTGCGTGAATGAATTTCTTTTTTTTTTAATATTTTATTTATTTTTGAGAGACAGAGAGAGAGACAGTGTAAGCAGGGGAGGGTCAGAGAGAGAGGGAGACACAGAATCCAAAGCAGGCTCCAGGCTCTGAGCTAGCTATCAGCACAGAGCCCGACGCGGGGCCGAACCCACGAACCGTGAGATCATGACCTGATCATATAGACATTACAGCTAAAGGCGATACTTCCCTCCACGCTCGGTGTGAGGGGAGGGGCGGGGAGGCTGGCGGAGTTCCACAGGAGATGGAGGGGGGACAGGTCTGTGAGCCTTCCTGCTTCACCTGGAGGACTAGCCTGGCCCACAGTAGCGGCTATGGCACTTGGGGCCCTGCCTGGCAAGGTGCTGTGCCTAAACCCTTGGAGGCGTGGCCAGGACAGCCGGCCCCAACCCCACTGCCGGACAGAGCTCCCATCTGACCCACCCCCCAGCTCGCGCCAGGGAAGAAGCGGTAAGGACCGGAGGGCCGGTGGGCAGGGCTGAGTGCCGACAGGGGTGTTCCTGGCCAGCCGCTGTCCTCTCCCAGGGCCCGAATTCGTTTGGTCTCCTGGGGAGATCTGCATCTCTGGAGCCCAAATCCTGAGTTGTGGCTGGGATGATTTATGATGGTCACAATGATCAATGCTAGCAGCTCCCTTTGAGATAGAACGCCCCTGGGTTTTTTGTGCCTGGGGAAACTGAGACGTGGTGAGCCACTGTGTATGGGACAAAGGCGCACAGCAGGTAAGGGGCACAGCCAGACCCTGGTCGCACCCACTCCACAGCCCCTGTGCTAGGCCAAAAAAAACCTGTTACGGGATCTGGGCGTTGGGTGGGTCATTTGGTGAAGGGCCCAAGGAAGCCAAGGGTTGGGTCCAGATCGAGTGCCGTTAGAAAGCCGGAGACGGTTTTACCACCGGGCACTTTGTGGACTGGCACAGTGACCTGATTTGCATCTGTTCTCAGATGAAATTATGAGGCAGCTTTGTTTTATTTCTTTTTTACCCCTGGTCTCAGAGTAACCTCTGAGGCTGTTAAGTCTACAAAGGTTCTTACGTCCGACAGAACAAAATGGCCTGGCCGTGAGCCTCAGACAGGCTCATGATCACGCTGACATCTAGCTGCAAACGTTAGATCAGTTCCAGATGTCAGGGCCTGCCTTTTCCCCCCTCTCAGTTTCTCTTTTGGCCAAGGACAGATGACATCAGGCCAGAGGACATTAATTCATGATGTCTAGATTTTTACTCTTGTCAAGATGTTGTTGATTAAGATCAGAAGCATGTGCATTAAACATACTCCGTAGTTGACCCAAGGTCCGTTCTCTGTTTTTCTTTATGTTCTAGGATGAGTTGTTGGATCACCTGCTGTGACAATGACCACCCAGTAGCATTTAGAACTCTGGACAGGACAGGGGCGCCTGGGTGGCTCAGTTAGTTAAGCATCTGACTTCGGCTCAGGTCATGATCTCATGGCTCATGGGTTCGAGCCCGTGTCAGTCTCTGTGCTGACAGCTTGGAGCCAGCTTCAAATGCTCTGTCTCCCTCTCTCTGTGCCCTTCCCCTGCTCACACTCTTTCTCTCTCTCTCTCAAAAATAAATAAACATTGAAAAAAAATTTTTTAATAAAAAAAAGAGTAAAACTCTGGACAGGACATATAAATCAACCGTAAAATAGACAAAAAACATAAACAAAATGACTAGTAATGTTCATAATAGGCCTCAAAGCCCACAGTCCAGTGGGTCTGCTGTACAGTCAGGTCTTTTCTTTAGCTGATCACGGCCCATTCCATTTGCCCCATTGCCCTTACGTGTGTGTAACAAGATGTGCAATAGCATTCGCTCTCCTTGCCTGGCTAAGAGCAAATCGAAGTTTCTAGGATGCCATGACTACTTGTCACTAATGCATTTAGGTTGGTTTGTTGAGCCTTCAGAACAAAAGTATCATCTTTTACGACTTTTGTGAAGGTTAGAGAAAAGTGTGAGTACCTTTTCTGGTTGTTTCCTTCCCTTTGTGGGAGTTGCATTTTGTGGAATAGGCAGGAAATGAAAACCAACGATCCCTTCTGGAAGTTTTTAAGAATCATTCGCGTTTCTTTTGTTTTAGGAATTTCTGGATGTCTTTTTCAGGACGCATGATTGGCTTGAGGGGTGGTGGCTTTAAATATCTGGACACCTCTAACAATTACTCAGGTCACACAGAGTAAGTTAGACAAGTACAAACCTGATGTCCATATGAGAAGTAATATCCTGGTGAAGTCCATATTAGGAGGAGAAATATCATTTCTTATAGGAAAGAGTCAATTAGGACTGTGTTTCTAGATTAATGGTGTCTTGAGTCTTCATGGATACCAATACAATATTTAAAATTGGCCTTTTGGGGTCACCTGGGCGGCTCAGTTGGTTAAGCGTCCGACCTCGGCTCTGGTCATGATCTCGCAGTTCGTGAGTTCAAGCCCTGGGTTGGGCTCTATGCTGACAGCTCAGGGCCAGCTTCAGAGTCTATCTCCTTCTCTCTCTGCAACTCCCCCATTTGCCCTCTGTCTCTGTCTCAAATATAAATAAATATTAAAAAATTTTCTTAATTGACCTTTTGCTTAGTGCCCCCAAGGAAGTTTTCTTTTCTTTTTTTTCTTTTTTCCCCAGAAATCTGATTTGGAACTTGTAGACTGAACAATCATTGGCACTCACACAGGGCTGGGAAAAAATCCAGCATGGAAAGAGACCTTGTAATACATGGGACTAGATATTGTCTTTCTTGAAAGACTGCTGTACTTTGTTCTGGAAAATAGCTAAGCTACTATAGATCCATTTGATCCTTTCAAGCTGTTAGCAGAAAATCCCACACTCTTTAAAGGGATTCGACAACATTTGGGACCCGACAATGTAAAAGTCTAGCATTCAATTAAAAACCAGTAGGCCTTGGGGCGCCTGGGTGGCTCAGTTAGTTTAGCACCGACTTCTGCTCAGGTCATGATCTCATGGTTCATGGGTTCAAGACCCATGTCGGGCTCTGTACTGACAGCTCAGAGCCTGGAGCCTGCTTTGGATTCTGTGTCTCTCTCTGTCCCTCCCCTGCTCGTACTCTGTCTCTCAAAAACAAATAAACATTTAAAAACAAATCAGTAAGCCTGAGGTACCTCAGTGGCTCAATTGGTTGAGTGGCCAAATCTTCATTTCAGCTCTGATCATGATCTCGGGGTCCTGGGATCAAGCCCTGTGCAGGGCTCTGCACTAAGTGTGGAGTCTGCTTGAGATTCTCTTGTTCTACGCTCCCCTGTTCCACTTATATATTCTCTTTCTGTCTCTCTAAAATAAATAAATAAATAAATAAATATCGATAGGCCTGACTCAAAAAGGGGAAAAATCCTGTCAAAGGCTACAATGTGGGTGAACCTTAAATATGTTGTGCTAAATGAAATAAGCAAGTCACAAGAGGACAAATATTACACGATTCCAATCATACGAGGTCCCCAGAGCACTCAAACTCATAATGACAGAAAGGAGAGTGGTGGTCACCAGGGCTGGGGAGAGGGAGCAGGGGGCATTTTTTTTAAGGGAAACAGGGTTTCAGCTTTGCAAGTTTGGAGTTTGAGCGATAGTGATGGTTACACAATAATCAGAACTGCACACTTACAAAATGGTCACAGTGATAGATTTTGTGTCATTTATATTTTACCAGTAGTTAATTTTGTTTTCAGAAAAAATCAATAGGCATAGAAAGAAGCAGGAAGACAGTACCCATAATCAGGGGGAAAGTCTATCAGTAGAAGCAGATCATTAAGTGACAGAGATGAGGAAATTAATAGACAAAGACATAAAAACAGTTATAAATATCCTCTGTGTGTTCAAGAATGCAGAGGATCAGGAACAAAAAAGAAGATAATTTAAAAAGAATGAGTAGATGGGATTTACAGCAGAGTGGATATTAGAGAGTGAAGATCAGAGAAGGAAAATACAGAGAAAGAATGAAAAGAGAGGGGAGAAAAGAACGTCAGGACTTGTGAGACAATATCAAATGGTCCAGCGTTCATGTTGTTGAAGTCTCAAAATAAGAGGCGGGGAAAACTTCAAATAATAACGTCCTGAAATATTCCAAATTTCATAGAAACCAACAGATCCGGGTTCAATGAACCTGAAGCACAAGGAAACGTAAAGAAAACCACACCAAGGCACATCTGATTAATAATTACTTTAAATGTAAGCGGCCTAAATACTGCAAACAAAAGGCAAATATTATCAGACTGGTAAAAACGCAAGACCCAAAATATGCCCTCTATAAGAAACACACTTTATTTAATTTAAAACAAATTTTTTTATTACATTTATTTAGTTTTGAAAGACAGAGAGAGACAGAGCACAAGTGGGTGAGGGGCAGAAGGAGAAGGAGACACAGAATCCGAAGCAGGCTTCAGGCTCTGAGCTGTCAGCACAGAGCCCGATGCAGGGCTGGAACCCACAAACCGTGAGATCATGACCTGAGCCAGAGTCGGACACTCAACTGATGGAGCCCCCAGGCACCCCAAGAAACACACTTTAAATATAAAGACACAGCTGGTTAAAAGTGAAAGAAAGCAGGAGACAGACGAGCCAAGCACACATAACACACACATGAAGTAGCTGCACCAGCATCAGACACAGCAGACCACAAAAGGACAATTAGCAGGGTGGTAGACAAACATTTCGTAATGCAGCATTCAAGGGAGGACATAGCGTTCCTGATTATGCACACCCTTAAATAACAGGACTTCAAAATGCATGAAGCAAACACTGATAGAAGTAGACCGCCATGGATGCATATTCTATTTAGAATATATGTATAAATAATCCACCATTATAGTTAGAAATTTTCATATCCCTCTCTCAGGAGTTGATAACCGGAGATAAAATCGGAGGGATACAGAAAGTTTAGCAATGCTGTAAACAATGTTGACCTAATTATCATTTTTTAAAAGACTCCACCCAAAAGCAAGGGTTCTCAACCATTCCTCTTTCTATGTGGTTCCCTCCCTGACTGAGGACCAGGCTTTCTTACTCTCTCCTGATTCCCCAGTGAATCCACAGGGGAGACGCTTGCCATGCACGTGGAAGCCTACCAGATTCTGGCCTCTGATGGAGTGTTTGTGGACCTGCCTGGGCAAAAGGCCGACCTTTTGTGGCTCCTGAAGGAAAATAGGAAAAGAAGTGGCAGTCTCAGACCACACTGGAAAAGCGCCCAGCTGACACAGCTCCATGCACCCCTTTGGGGCCTTGGGAATTAGTATCCTGGTTTCATTGGAGACATAGATAAAAAATAGCTTACCCAAGAAGGATAAGCCATGCCACGTGTAAGACAACATCCTTTGTCAAGGGCTCGACTAGAGAAAATCAAACACGTTATTTTTAAAAAATTAGAAAACAAGCCATCATTTTTTCAAAGGGACGCTCACTCTGTCGTATTCCCATACCTCCAGCAAGCAGAGAAGGTGGCCGGGAGATAGAGGGTTGGCCCTTGTAGGGCTTTGTACCAGATCTCCGAGAGGTGAATGAATTTGTCATTTCATTAAGCCCTGTGGCTCCCCCTGCAACTTTTCTGACTTTGATTCTGTCGCCTGCAGTTTTTCTCTACATTCTGCTGTTTTCTTTTTCTTCCGCTCCTCTAGCTAATGAGTTCAAATCCCCATTTGCTCTTACCTTTGAAGGAGTCCAGTGTTTATAGCAAAGGATTCCTCAGGAGTTTGGGGACCCCTACTGTTTTGTCTAGCCATCCTAGGGATACCCGTCTCGCTGAGTGGTCTATACTTACTCGGTATGGGGATGATTTGCTGGACGCTTCAGGAACTAAAGAGTAGGGGCGCCTGGGTGGCTCAATCGGTTGAGTAACCGACTTCAGCCCAGGTCATGATCTCGCAGTTTGCGGGTTCGGGCCCCACGTCAGGCTCTGTGCTAACAGCTTGCTCAGAGCCTGGAGCCTGCTTCAGATTCTGTGTCTTCTTCTCTCTCTGCCCCTCCTCCATTCATGCTCTGTCTCTCTCTGTCTCTCAATAATAAATAAATGTAAAAAAAAAAAAATTAAAAAAAAAGAAAAGAAACTAAAGAGTAATGCTAAATTGATACTTTAGCTTCTTGGAATTCGTCACCTGGCAGGGACATGTGGCCTCACTAGACACGCTGCAGGGTTGCCAAACTGAGGTCAACCACTTAGGGCATTTATCGCGGAAGACCACAGAGTGTTAGAATGCAGGAGTTAGCCAGATTTTCAGACAAAGTAGCCTCCAACCACAATGACAACAACAACAAAAGCAACAATTTGGGGCACAAGTCAGATAATTTCCACAGAGGATTCCAGCTTCTGAAAAGAGGGCAAATCCCCTGATAGACCAACTGATTGCTAATACTCTAGACCCTCGTCTAGATCCCTAGAATCTGCAGGGAGCTTTTGAACAACTGAAATTGGTCACGGCCCCTCCCCGAGCTGTGAGGGTTCCAAATTTTGAAAAAGCTTTCCACGGGATTTACCATGGAAACAAAAGCCCTGACTGCTGGCAGAATTTCACTCAAAAGTTGGCATTTGAGTCTAGACCAATAGCGTTATTTCTCAGTTCTTCTGGATGCTTCCAAGTTGTGGCAGCGGCAGCCATACTTCCTGAAAGGGCTCAAGCCTCTCTTTGGGTCATTTGACTTATGTGTATGTCCTGGGCCATCTTTTAAGCGCGGAAGCCCCAGCATTGCAGGAGCACCATCAAACCATCTCTGGGCAAGCAGAAGTTGTGTTTGGGAGACGTGACTTCGGAAACCCTGCTGCTCTCTTAGCTGATCAGATAGATGGTCGGGCCTGTGTAATGGCAACAGAGCTAGACCTTAGACCCTGATCGGATTTATCTGTTGTGTATCTGATATCAGATTTGACCATGTTTCCTGCTGGGCCACGTTCGGCGATGAAAATGGCCAACATGAAACTTCCTGCATTGTGGTGGCTGCTCGTGAAGCCTCAGAAGCTAAGATTTTGCCTGAAATTAAATCAGCACGAGTGGTTGTTAGCTGCCAGCGGCTACTAGAATCACGATTCTCAGGTCATTCCAGCAAATCTGCAAACGGATAGTTGCTATCTGTTTAGGGTCTGTCATGCAACAGGGCAAAGCTGGAAAAATAGGGGATTCGTGACGAAGATGGGAACTAAAACATCTCATGGAAAATTAAGAGCTGAGTTCTCAGAGGCTTTGCACCTCATGGATCAGGGATCCGTTGTGGCGCTGACGGGGGGCAGGTTGTTGGCTTCTAGAGGAGACGATTCTGCGGCAGAGCTGCTGAAACCCCTGTTACAATGTGGACCCCAACCTCTGATGTCCCGTTTTTAATATGAGTCATTTCTGCTCATTTTCAAATATATGCTTCATGAAAGGAAATGGACAAATGTGTTGAGAAAAAAGCTGAGAGTAATTCTAACAGACTCTGGGAATCCACGAACAAAATCTTCGCTGTATCGCACTTCCTGTCTGCTTGGTTGGTAATGTGTCATCAACAAAATCATCTGAGTCACTCATCTGAGAGGGATTTTAAAGGCACTAGACTCTTATCGTGACTACCAAACAGAGGACCTTCTCCAAAATGTACCAGAGATATGTTGTCCGTCGGCAGAATTCTCTATGGGCCACTGCCAAGGTGAGCACAAGACGCACCTGGTGGCGGTTCAATTCCATAGAATCAACACCTGTGAAAAGTAGATATTTTTGCCTCGTTATGGTTTATGGGATATGGAGGTGGCCTGACATCCACTGCCATTCATGAGGAAGTAATTCTGGGACCCACCCTCTCCCCTCAGCCCTGTGGACGAGTGAAGTGGGTAAACTCAACGCTGAAAAGTTCATTTAGAAGTCTATAGGTAAGGGGACGCATGGGTGGCTCAGTCAGTCAAGGGTCGGACTCTTGATTTTGGCAGGTCATGATTTCATGGTTCGTAGGATCAAGCCCCGCATCAGGCTCTGCACTGACAGCGTGGAGCCTGCTTGGGATTGTCTCTTTTGCTCTCTTTCTGACCTTTGCCTGCTCATGTTCTCCCACTCTCTCTCTCTCTAAAAATAAATAAATAAACACACACACACAAATCTATAGGTGAAAATGGCCTATAGCACCTTTTCAGAAAGTATGGTGTCTCTTCCTCTGAACTTATGAACTTCGGTTTGATAGACTGATGAATTTGGGTCTGTGCCCAATGTAGCTGACTCCTCTCATAATCATGTTCAATTCTTAAAAGGGCTTCTGTTCCTAGAAACTGTGAGATGTAAAATCATAAGGACCCGGAAAGGTCCATCAGAGGACGTCGGGTCTGCCACTCTCTGCTGGGGAGATTTAATGTACATAAACGTCTTCCAGAGGAGAGGTGCCTAGATGGCTCCATCAGTTGAGTGGCCAACTTTTGGTTCAGATCACGATCCCAGGGGTGTGGGATCGAGCCCTGCATTGGGCTCAGCATGGAGCATGGAGCCTGCTTAAGATTCTTTCTCTCCCCCGTCCCTCCTCCCGCTCGCATGCACACTCTCTATTAAGTAAGTAAGTAAATAAATAAATAAAAGGCATTCCAGAGGAAAGATGCCTGTCACCACACTGAGAGGGACCGTTTTCCATGTTTTGATGGTTATCAAACTGAAAGAAAAATCCAGTTGGATTCATGCTTCTGATGTGAAGTCTGCATCTCAAGCAGGAGGGACTGAGGTTCCCACAAAGACTTGAAACAAGTTTTCTAGAATCACTCATCTTGGTACTGAGCTCAAAAGAAAAGAGCTTGCTTTTTTCTTTTAAGAAAAGAGCTTTTCTAATGAAATTATTATTATCATAAACCACCCTGCTGTCTTATTCACAGCAGTGATTATCCCAATTACTTTGAGATTCAAAATTTACCAGAAACAAACAAGTTATTTGGAACATTGCTATTTCTTTTGCAATGGTTTCCACAGTTACATGTTTCTGATCAGCTCCATTTTGTATTCCCAGGAGAGACACCGCCTGGGCATCCAAGTCCGACAATCTATTATCGAACAAAAAATTGTTCATGACAAGAGAACCATAAGGCGGACTTTATTTGGGACCACGGTGATAGATGCTGGGAACACCACAAGGGGTCTTGCACTGGGGGAAAGATTGGACTCAACTCCAAACACAGCGAGGAAGAATGGGAACTTATAGCCAAGGAGCAGGGTTGGGGTGGAGGGTGGTCAGTGGATGGAAGATCACAGAGGAAATGCCAGGGGTTGGGAGGTTCTGGCTAACTGGCCTAATAGGAGTCTCACTGAAGGCAGGCGGTCCTCCTGGGCATGGCAGGGTCCGGAACTCCATCACATATCCGAGCAGATCAGATATCATGGGTGGGGAGGTTAGCTGGATGCTTGCTAAAAAGTGGGCAATGCAGAGATAAACATGGAAGCCAAAAAGTCAGGGCTTCCTGGAGAGGGGAGTCCAGAATATCTGGAGTAGAGGTTGGTCAAGGAGAGAATTTTTGTCAGTCATCAAACCCAAAATTTGACACAAAATGTCTAAGGCTAATGGTCTTTTTTTTTTTAATGTTTATTTATTTTTGGAAGAGAGAGAGAGCACAAGCAGGGGAGGGGGCAGAGAGAGGGAGACACAGAATCTGAAGACAGACTCCAGGCTCTGAGCTGTCAGCACCGAGCCCCACATGGGGCTCAAACTCACAAACCGTGAGATCGTGACCTGAGCTGAAGTCAGACGCTTAACTGACTGAGCCACCCGGGAGGGCCCCTAATGCTTTTAGATAGTAATAGTTTGACCAATAAGCTCAATATGTTTGGACAATTACAAACACATGTAACATGGTTGTGGTGGAAATGCGGGCCATTTGGAACTGAACTATTGGGAATAGTTTAATGCTGGGAGAAAAAGTCCCCGCAGTGTTCTCAGAGATGCTCAGTGACAAAGCGCCTCAGTGCTACCGAGCAGCTCTGAGATACCTCCCTCAGGTCAGCATGAGACACCTGTTATCATGACGCATTGTTGACTTGGACTGGCTGATGCTAAAAGTGGCCTCAGCGTTTGCCCCAACACTCAGAACAACCAGAACCATGGACAGTGCGCCCTTCGAACTCAATCTGTACCATTCCAACAGTGCCTCCTAAGAAGCCTTTGCTACTAGTTCATGGCCATGGGCATCTTGATGTTTTGCATCGGAGCAATATTGTTTAGGACAATAGGAAAATTACTGAAGGACCTAAATTATCGTGTAGAGTGTGCATTTACTTGTGCAATTGGTGGGAACTTGGGACAAATGTAGTGGCCGAAGGAGAATGTTTGCACATTGCTTCCCGACGGGATTTGAGACACACTCTCCCCCAAAATGGCATGTAGGCGTGTAGAATATTTGAAGCTGAAGGAATTTGAGAAATGGCTCGTTCGAGGAAGGGCTTTCTGACCTTCTTCTGAATCAGGTCATAACACTGGCATGTGAGAGGTGGCCTCCCTATACCCAGAGGAAAGGAGCATCCTTATCTCTGAAGGTGAAGGGCGGAGGAAAGAAACTGACATGAACAGGCCTTGCTCAGTTTCCCCTTCTCTCATATACCGTTCCAATAATAACCAATAGTAACCAAAGGGTAAATAAAAATAAGATTGAATTTCCTTTCCAAAAGGAATGAGATCTTTCCTCCTCCCTTTTCTTAGAACATTTCAGAGAGAAAACTTGTATTTGTAAAGAATTCCTATAGCTCCTGGCTGACTCCGTTGGAAAAGCATGTGATTCTTGATCTCAGGGTTGTGGGTTCGAGCCCCACATTGGGTATAAAGATTATTTTAAAAAATAAGCCTTTTTAAAAAATAATAAAAATATAAAGAATTCCTCTGTCCTTTTGATATGCATGCAAATCTTATTAAAGGTTTGAGCCTCTTATCAGAATTAAAAGCCAGGAATATTTTTCAGCAGGGCCTGGGAGCCTTCTCTTTTCAATGTCAACCTCAAGAAGACAGTGCCCCGTCGTCACTGTGGGAATCTGGCGGAGCCACCTCAACTACATGCCTATCGTGGAGGTACAAGAATGTTCACTTTTCTTTCAGAGAGAAGCCATTAGCTAGCGTGGTGGCCACCCCACTGACCAAGGGAATGCAGAGGGAACTTGGAAAGCACGTAGAGTGAGTAGGGCTGTTGAATCTTCTCCCCTGACCATTGGCTCAGTCGGTAGAGCAGGTGACTCTTGAGTTGTGAGTTCAAGCCCCACGTTGTGTATTTTTCTACTGAAACATAAAATCTTTTTTTAAAAACTGGTGGGATTTCTTTTCTGTCTTAATAATTTTATTTTTTAAGTAGCAGATCACCTGGGACACAGGCCGGTCTGAATTAATGCTCACTCAATAATAGAACTATTCTTTTTTGACATTTGTAGGGAGGGTTTTCTGGGTTGGCAGATTTTAGTTTTAGAAATAAAAATACAACAGTACAAGACGCTTGCTTCTGTGGTACTATAAGGGATCGTTTTACCGTAGATTTTATCAGGACATAAAATGGATCCTGCCCTGCATTTCCTTACCGGCCACCACCCAGCCAGTGCTATTTCAGGTGGTCACCCCATGTCCAGGAGCAAATCTCCATGTTAGTTAGGGTAGGACGGGCTATGATGTAGTACTAGGTAAACCTATGTGTCTCATTCACTTAATGCAGGTAGAGTTTCTTCCTTGCTCCGAGCATGGTTTAAGGCAGATCTGAGGAGTTAGAGGGATCCTTGCTCCACGTGATCGAGGGGATGCTCTAACAAAATACCACAGAACAGGAAGCGCACAAACAACAGATACTTCTTTCCCACAGTTCTGGAGGTTGGGAAATTCAGCATCATGATGCGGGCAGATGCGGGTGTGCTGTCTGGCCAGAGCCCACTTCCTGGTTCCCCGATGGCTGTGTCCTCACATGGTGGGAGGGACTAGAGAGCTCTCTGGGACTCTTGTATGAGGAAGGGCACTTATCCCATTCATGAGGACTCCACCCTCATGACCCAAATGTCCCACCTCTTAAGACCATCATGTGGTGGATTAGGATGGGTGGAGGGCAGGGTTCGGTCCACAGCAGGACTTAAGAGGCAGGTTCCTTCGGGTTGTGGTACCACCATCTCCAACATGAGTTCTGGCCTCGGAAACTGGAGGCACGAGCCAAATCACCAGATCTCCAACCCGGAAACTTGTCACCTGAGAATCTTAGGGTCAGTGGCCTTCAACAGGTCATAGAGGAGCAACCAGCCACCCTGCTGGGACCCTGAGCACAGAGTCATGTGGGCTCTAGTGAATTCCAGAACAGACCTTGAAAGCCCAGGAAGCCCCAGCGGCCTGGCCAAGGAGCCTGGAGAGACTTGGGCGGTGAGGGCTCACCTAAGCAAGGAGCCTGGTGTCAGAAAACCTTGGGCTCAAGTCTTGGCTCCCATCTGCCTGGTCATGTCTCTGAGCTTCTGTAGAAATGGATACTCTACGTGTTGCATGAGATGGTGTGGAGACTTAAGGAAGCTGATGTTTGGGAGGATGCTTCACACTACAGGGCACAAGACAGATACCGTATGACTTAACAGGACCTATCTTGCTTATGCAAAACATTTCCACGCGCTTCTGTTCAAAGAGCAGGAAGAAGTAGCTCATGGCAACTCCATCCAGCGCTATTAGGTGGGAGTCTAGCCAGACAAAACCTCCCCTCGGGGTCTCCTCAGAGTCTCCTTCCATCAAAGTTCTAAGCTGCCTGCCCCGAAGTCTGGGAGCTTTTGTAGCTCACGGCTTCACCACACGATGACAGGAGAGCCCTAAAGATGTTTCCGGGAAACCTTTCTCAGCAAACACTGAGCAAAGTCCGGACCCTATCCCCGCCTCTGCCCCAGTCTCCAAAAGTCAGGATCACCCTCGGCCCTCCGTCTTCACTCCTCCTGTCCCTAGATCTGGCTTTGGGGTTCCTTGACATCCGTATTTTGCCCCCAGCTTGCTAACTGAACCTTCTACTGTTAAGCCCCGTGTCCCAGACCAAGTCCTTCTGTCTCAGCCCCGCCAGCTCTGCTTCTCGGACCTGAACCAGAGTGAGAGGCAAGCTCCTGAGGAGCACCTGGAGTTCAGGACGGCTGGGCTTAAAAAAATCTCTTCTGATGGACGTGGGGGAACACCAGCTGGGGGCCAAGGGTGCAGAGCCCCCCTGCTCTGCCCCCAGCCAGCTGGGGAGCATTAACTGGGACTTTCCTTCGCTGGGTTTGCATCTGCAAAAGGCAGGGTTTGGACACAGTGATGTCTGCTGCAATTCTGAGCTGGGGGGCTGACGCGGGGAGGAGATCCAGCAGGGGAGTGCCCTGCTGGCTGACCCCCCACAGCGGGAGACCTGGGGTCCTCCTCCCTCTGCAGCTTTTATAAAGCAAAGACTTCTCATCTATGCCTCCAGCTCTCTCCTGCCAGGACAGATGCCAGGTGACAGTCTATTCCCAGGGCCATCTGAGGCTGGCCAGACCAGAAGAGCAGGACCCCAAGTCTTAATTTTTTTTATTATGTTTATTTATTTTGAGAGAGACAGCCAGAGCGTGAGTCGGAGAGGGGCAAAGAGAGACGGAGACAGAATCCGAAGCAGGCTCCAGACTCTGAGCTGTCAGCAGGGAGCCCGATGTGGGGCTCAAATTCATGAGTGTGAGATCATGACCTGAGCCGAAGTCGGATGCTCAACCGACTGAGCCACCCAGGCGCCCCCGAGACCCCAAGTCTTAGTGAAAGGTGGCTGTGCCCTTGGCCTTTGGCCTGAGCCCTACCTGCAACCCCCAAGTGGGGTCTTGGACCCTCAGCTCCCAGATCTCTTGACTTTCAGGTCCCTACGATGGAATGCCTTGGCTCCCCTCCCCCTCCCCTGTGCCCTAAAGCCCTGTGGGGGCGCACTGAATTCAAGTATTGTTTCAATAATTTACTGGGAGGTTGACACTCAAGCACACACATTTTATTTTTCATATAAGGCGCCCATGAATACTTTACAGCTTAATAGCCTACAAGTCTTCCAGCAGGACTTTGCTGTCCCATGGAAGGACGCTGGGCGCTCCGGGTTCCCGCGGGGGGCTGCGCCCAGGTCTCCTGCAGGTGCGGGGTCCAGAAAGAGGGCGTGTCCGTGACGGGATGGAATGTGTTCTTCCCTCCGTGGTCCCTTGCAGGACTTTCATCGACTCATGAGGGCTGTCCGGTGTAGCTCAGAATGCAATTCCTGGCGTTTTTCTTTGGCATCTAACCCATGGCTGGGACAGCGTTCCGGAAAGAACTTGGGCTCTCTGCTGTCTGAGCTTGCTCAACAAAGGGCACACCGTGAGGGAGGTTCTACAGGGCCCCCCATTCAAAGTGCATATGTGGACTCCCTGGGGCTGCGGAGGGTCACGGAGGCCACCATTACCCTCCTGGGGCAGCTCTGGGAAAAGTCATCAGAGCAAAGCGTCTCCATGTGGGGGGGGAGGCCGCTGTCCGCCACACCTGGACTCTTTGGTTTTGCCCAGTGGCCCCTCCTTCTCTGTCTCCCCCCGCCCCTCACCAGTGCTCCCTGAGCCTGAGCACCAACGTCACCCGACCCTGGGGCCTCTCCCATCTGTGAAAGGGCAGATCCTCTCCACCCAAGGGAGACTTCCAGAATGGTGTCTGCCTAGCCTTCCTACCATTCAAGGTCATCAGGGGAACGAGCCAGGATGGGGAGGCCAGTGGAGCCTCACTCTGGTGGGAAACCCTGGGGTCAAGTTGGTCTGGGAACCACGGCAGGTGAGCAATGGTCTGCAACCAGAGACAGGCGCTGCCCTCTAGTCAGTGCCCCCAGACACTGCCTCCTGGGCCCAGGCGGCCTCCCCTGGGTCCTGGGGCCACCTGGGCTGTCCCGCTCAGCCAGCCACCCAGACACGGGGCAGTGAGGCGGGGCAGCGCGGCCCACGGGCTCTCCACACCGCCCCCAAGCCCTCCCCTCCGGCACCTCCTTCTCTCCCACCTGGCACCTCTTCCTCCCTTGGGTCTCCTGGGCCTGTCACTCTTCCTGCAGGAGGGGCTCGCGGTCCCCTTCCTGCACCTGCTCGTCCTCCTCCTTCTCCATGCAGCCCACGGTGGCAGCCAGCCCAGCACCAACGCCACCCCCGACCACGGCAGCCCCCGTGGCCCCCACCGCCGCGCCGGCCGCCACCATCCCGGCCTCCGCTGCCAGCGCGGCCGCGGCCATGCCCGCGCCCACCACGCCGCCCGCCAGGCCCATGAGCCCGGCGCCCACGGCACCCCCGACGGCGGCCAAGTGGCCGCAGAAACGCATAGTGTAGGAGTCCATGAAGACCTTGGCCTCGGCCTGCAGCTCGGCCTCCAGCGCCTCCAGGGTCTGCTCTCTGCCCTTGCACAGCAGGGCCGCCCCATGGCGGGCCAGGATGGCATCTTTCTGGGTGGCGAGGAGGGTCCTCATGGTGTCGGGCAGTACCCGGAGCGCAGAGAATATGCGCTTGGTGGCCACATCCTGCGGCAGGGAGAAAGGAAGGCACGCTGACCATCTGCCCCGAGGCCTGTCCAGGAAGGGGGTGGGGGGGACTCCCTGCCTCCCGAGGCCCGGACTACCGTTCGAGGCCAGCTCACCTGCTGCCGCACGTACTCCTCAAACTCCTTCTTGGCAGCTTCCACCGTCCTCAGGTCATGCAGCTGGGCGGCCATCTGTCCACGGCAAAGCCAGGCTGCCTCCCCCGTTGGCTGCCGGTGCCCTCCTCTCCATCCCAGTGCCCCCCGCCCCCGCCCGGCCCCCCAGATGCGCCCCAGGGTGGGGGTGGGGTGGAGGGGCCCCTACCTCGTCCGGGGAGGTGAACCCGGGCCCTGTCCTCCCCATCCAGCCTGAGAGGTTCTGCGGAGACATCACGGGAGGGATCAGGGTGGGCAAGGGGCCTGGCCAGGCTCTCAGGGTCCGGGGCCGGGGGGCTGGCGCACCTTGATTTCCTGAGCTAACTGCTGCCCCGTGAGCAGGCGTCGGTCCCCCCTGGTTGCGGGCCGGCCCTCGCTCCAGTGTCCCTGGCAGCGGCTCTTGGCGTGCTGGGGGGCTGCACTCAGCACGTCCATGACGTAGGCACAGAGGTGGCGGACCTCGTCATCTGTGTCTGAGGAAGAGATTCCTCATGCTGAGGAGACCGGGGGCTGAGCAGGACCGGGCTTTGGGAGGAGAAAGGGTGTCAGAGGCAGGGAGAGGCTCGCTAGGGCGAGGGGGTGCCCGGAGGAGGGCAGGCCGAGAGGCCTTGCTCCCGGGGACACTCACCGCCTGGGCTCCCGTGGTCTTTGCTGGCCCGCCGCCCCCCGGAAGCCGGCAGGAGGTAGCAGCGGGCTCGCCTCCCTCGGAGCAGCTCCTGAACCCTGGGGTATTTGCCGGAGGATTTCTGAGAGCGCAGAGGGGAGACCTCTGAGCTGGAGGCCACGTTCCTGTTCCCAGCTCCCGCAGGCCCCTTCCCGGGCTCCCCTCACTTTCTGCCCCGGTCCCCCACCACCACCATCCATGCCCTCCGCACCCCTTACCTGGATAATGTCACCCACGTGCCCCAGGCCTGCCTTGTTGAGGGGGGATGAGTCCCGGACTAAGAGATCCAGGTGCTGGAAGAGAAGGGGTCCTGACACCAGCATCCGGGGGGAGTTAGAGTCTGAGGCGACGCGTCTGGAAATGGGTGGCTCACCTGGATCGGCACCATCCCATAATGCCTGCCCATCACCTCGGCCACGTGCACAAACATCTGGGGGTGAGGCACCAAAGGTCACGGCTGGGCCGCTGCAAGGACTGTGCCCCCCCCCCAGCCCCCGGGCACACTGGAGAACCCACACCCCCAGCTCCCAGCTCTGGGACTCCTCTGCCTCTTCCAACCAGGCACCCCATACTTCACCCTCTGCCCTTGAACCCCCCAGCCCAGCTCCGGGTCTTGCATGAACTCCTCGGCCAGAATTGGAAGGCACCTCTGACTGCGGCCGATCCGGTCCCCTGGCCTTATGGTCAGGGCAGGGACAGGGGGGCAGGGACGGGGGCACCCGAGACCAAATGTCTCCTCACCTCCAGATATTCCAGGTCTGTATCCTTCAGCTCCGGGGAGGTGTTGAGGATCTGGACCAAGGAGAACAAAATGGAAGAGGGTCTGCAAAGGCAAAGAGATACTGGGAAGACCCCGGTGAGGAAGGAGCTCACGGGCCGACTGTAAGGCCGGGACCTGGGAAACACCTGCCCGGGGGCCTG
>PJEM01011893.1:0-50769 GCA_004023845.1 Helogale parvula
GGCACACATTGCCCAAGGCAAAAGGGACCACCCTTGTAACATTCTAAGGACAGGCCTAAAGATGGAGGCTAAGACTAGTCACGCCCTACCTGAGGGTCCTGGGCCCACTCTGTGATTGGGTCCCGCCAAAAGTAACAAATACTCTAGGCAATGTGAATGGTTAAACCTGCTGTCAATAATATTGTATAATAATGATTGGGTCACTGTATTTCCTGTAACTCCGCCTTCCCAAACTCATAAAAGGCCTACCCTGCCTTTGTTCAGGGCTCACTCCACGTGGATCCAGTAAGTCTGTGAGCCCGAATTTAGGCTGGCTGGGCCTAAATTCGTAATAAAGCCCTTTGCTTTTGCATGCGTGCTTCGGCCTCCCTGGCGGTCTCTGGTTTTCGGGGGCGATATTAAAATCTGGGCATAACATATTCATTAAGGATATAAGCCTGTAGTTCTCTTTTTTTGTTGGGTCTCTGTCTAGTTTGGGAATCAATGTGGTGCTGGCTTTGTAAAATGAGTCCAGAAGTTTTCCTTCTAGTTCTATTCTTTTGGTATAGCTTGAGAAGAATCAGTATTAACTCTGCTTTAAATGTCTGATAGAATTCCCTGTGGAAGCCATCTGGCCCCAGGCTCTTATTCCTTGGGAGACTTTTGATAACTGATTTGATTTCTTCACTGGTCATGGGTCTGTTCAGATTTTCTATCTCTTCTCGTTTGAATTTTGGTAGTGCATGTGTGTTTAGGAATTTGTTCATTTCTTCTAGGTTGTCCAGTTTGCTGGTATATAGTTTTTCATAGTATTCCATCATTGTTTGTATTTCTGAGAGATTGGTTGAAATAGATCCATGTTCATTCGTGATATTGTCTACTTGAGTGCTCTCTCTTGTCTTTCTGAGAAGCCTGGCAGGAGACTTATCAATTTTGTTTATATTTTCAGAAAACCAAAACTCTTAGTTTCATTGATCTGTTAAACCATTTTTTTTATTCTATATTGTTTATTTTTGCCCTGATCTTTCTTATTTCTCTTCTCTTGGGTTTGGGGACTCTAGCTGCTCCTTTTCTATTTTCTTTAGGTGCTCTGTTAGATTTTAAATTTGTACTTTTTCTAGGTTCTGGAAATAGGCCTGTATTGCAGTATACTTTCCTCTTAGGTCTGCCTTTGCTGCCTCCCAGAGAGTTTAGACTGTTGTATTTTTATTTTCAGTTGTTTCCATATATATTTTTAAATTTTTTCTCTAATTTTCTGATTGACCCAGTTGTTCCTTAGTAGAATGGTCTTTAACCTGCATGATTTGGAGGTTTTCCAGATTTTTCCTGTGGTTGATTTCAAGTTTCATAGCATTGTGATCTGAAAGTGTGCATGGTATGATCTCAATTCACTTATATTTATGGAGGGCTGCTTTATGACCCAGTATGTGAGCCATCTTGGAGGATGTGCCATGTGCACTCGAGAAGAAAGTGAATTCCCTAGCCTCAGTATGTAGTGTTCAAACCATATCTGTCAAATCCTTCTGTTCCAATGTGTCGTTCAGATCCATTGTTTCCTTAGTAATTTTCTATCTGGTTTATCTATCCATTGCTATAAGTAAAGTTTTAAAATATTGTTGTATGTATTTGGGTGCTTTTTAAAAAATGGTTTTTATTTGTCTCTGAGGGACAGAGAGAGACGGGACCAGCAGGGGAGGGTCAGAGAGAGAAGAAGGGAGTCACAGAATCCGAAGCAGGCTCCAGGCTCCAAGCTAGCTGTCAGCACAGAGCCCGATGCGGGGTTTGAAACCACAAACTGTGAGATCATGACCTGATCCAAACCTGGATGCTTAACCGACTGAGCCATGCAGGCACTCCTGTATTTGGGTGCTTCCGAAGGAAGCACGTAGATCTTTATAATTGTTAGTTCTTCCTGGTGGATAGACACTGTAATTATTATATAATGTCCTTCTTCATTTTTTTTTTACTGCCTTTATTTTAAAGTCCATTTAGTTTGATAGAAATATGGCTACTCCAGCTTTCTTTTGACTTCTAGTCACATGATAGATATTTCTCCAATTCCTTCTTTCAATCTGAAGGTGTCTTCAGGTCTAAAATGAGTCTCTTGTAGACAGCAAATAGATGCATTTTTTTAATCCATTCTGGTATCGTATGTCTTTTGATTGGCATATTTAGTTCCTTGACATTCAGTGTTATTATTGAAAACTATGGTTTTTTTGTAGGGTTCATGCTTGTAGTAGTGTCTCTGGTACCTTGTGTTCCTTGCAACATTTCCCTCATGAGTCCCTCTTGGGATTTCTTGTTGGGCTGATTTAGTGGTGATGAATTCTTTCAATTTTTGTTTATTTGGAAAACCTTTATCTCTCCTTCTATTCGGAATGACAGGCTTGCTGGATAAAGGATTCTTGGCTGTATATTTTTTTCTGTTCATCACGTTGAATATTTCCTGCCATTCCTTTCTGCCCTGCCAAGTTTGAGTCAATTAGTCTGTAGCAACACAGATATATTTCTCTTTCATCCCTAGCTGCTTTCAGAAGTCTCTCTTTATCCTTATATTTTGCCAGTTTCACTATGATTCGTTGTGCAAAATGTGGATTCAAGGGACGTCTGAGGGGAGTTCTCGATTCCTCTTGGATTTCAGTGTCTGTTTCCTTCCCCAGATGAGGGAACTTCTCTGGTATAATTTGTTCCAGCACCCCTTCAGCACCTTTCTTTCTTCTTCTTCAGGAATTCCTAGGACATGGATATTGTGCGTTTGAATGTATTACCCAGTTTTTGAATTCTTGTGTGTTTCTGGATCAATTTATCTCTGTTTTCCTCATCTTCTTCTTTTTCTGTAATTGTATCTTCTATTTGACCTCTGCTTATTTCTGCCCCCTGAATCCTTGCAGTGGCCACGTCCATTTTATTATGTACCTCATTTATACCTTTTTTTAATACTTCACATCTATTTTTAAGGTTCATAGTTTGTATCAATAGCTTCTCTGATTTCTTCCATGGCTTTTTCAAGCCCACAATTTTATGACAGTTGTTCTAGATTCTTGCTCAGTTATGTTGCTTATATCTGTTTTGAGCACTTCTGTAGCTATTACTCCTTCCAAGAGTTTCTTAAGAGGAGAGTTCTTCTGTTTCATCATGGTGGCTAGCTTTCCGTACCTTGTTAGTTTTTGAGGCTTGTTATGCACTCTTCACCTGTGAGTATTGCTACATTCCAGGAGGCTCATTGGCTGTCCTGTGTCTGTTCAAGAAGTGTTCTTTTAATGGTATCTCTTGGCCTGTCTTGTTGTGCCTTTGGTTCTTTTATTTTCCTACTTGTAGTGATATTTGGGACTCTCCACCATTTGCACTTTGGCTTGTTTCTTGAGGTAGCCCTTGTGGTGGTGATGTTTCTATCTTCCCTCCCACCCCCGAACTGTGAGCTCCAAATGGGACTGGACCTGACTCATCCACCGTGGTGTTTCCAAGGCAGCATCTGCTCATGAAAGTTATGGAGTGTTAAAGACGAATGAATACTGTTCCTCCACACCCTTTCATCTTCACTCAAATGGAACCTGCTTCACTCAAATGGAGGACCCGACCACGCAGGGCTGCTCTGTAGCACTGAAGAGCCCTGTTCTTGATTTTTGAGAATATTCCTTTATTTCTCTCTCTCTCAGTCTGTCTGTATCTCTCTCCTTCATTCCCTCCCTCCCTACTACACTCTCTCCCTCTCTCCATCTGTCCTCTTCTCCCTCTCTTTCTCTACATGGACACTTAATGATTGATTAAATTCCTGGTGGAGTGGTCACCCTAAACGGTCCTTCTCACCGATCTTCTGATTTTTCATTATAATAATGATTCTCATGTGTTCTCTCTTTGGCTTTTCTCTCTCCTATTGTTGTGATATGGGCAAGTAGTTCCTGACTCCTTCACTCTGCCAACAGATGTCGCTTCCTGCTGCAAACAGATGTCCGCTCTGGACTCTACCACAGTGGCCTTCTGCAATAGTCATAGGTAAGTACAGTTTGTGACCAATTTGGTCCATAGATGGGATATGTCTACAACCCTAGTCACCTTGAAAAGTTGCAGAAGATGAGCCCCATCACCCGTTCACGAACTTGGAGATTTAAGGATCAAAAATTGGTCAGGGTTTGGGCATCTGGGTGGCTCAGTCGGAAGCATCCAACTTTGGCTCAGGCCATGATGTCTCCATTTGTGAGTTCGGGACCCTGGTCAGGCTCTCTGTTGACAGTTGAGTGCCTAGAGCCTGCTTCAGATTCTGTGACTCACTCATTCTCACTATTTCTTTGTCTCTTTCCTACTCACACTCTGTCTCTGTCTCTCTTTAAAAATTTTACCTGAAAAAAAATTTAGCCTGAAAAAACTTTAACAAATTAGTCAGGGGTTAAATGATGAGGGACAGAAATAGAAAAGTGTTCCCGTTTAGCCCACAAGGCTGATCTAGACTGAATAGCTTTTAAAAATAGTTTTGATAGGATCAAATATGTGCTTGTTGCTATATTCTTTTCTTTTTAAAGATTAAAAACACTTTTTGAATTATTTTTGAGAGAGAAAGAGACACAGTACGAGCATGGGAGTCTCAGAGAGAGAGAGAGGGAGTGTGAGAGAATGAGAGTGAGAGAGAGAGAGCAAGAAAGAAAAAAATTGCGGCAGGCTCCAGACTCTGAGCTTGTGAGCAAAGCGCCCTATGTGGTGCTCAAACTCACCTCCTCGAGATCATAACCTGAACCAAAATCAGATGCTTAAGCCACTGAGCCACTCTGGTGTCTTTGCTTGCTGTATTCTTAAGGGGTCCATGAATGCCTATTCACCTGACTGATAACTAATATTGGGCTGATTGATAAGCACAAGAGAAATTTTGCAGAAGTCCTTTTAGGAATAGAAATTTGAGGAATATTTGTGATCTAATACTCCCACGGTACCTGAGTGACTCAGTCAGTTAAATGTCTCACTTCAGCTTAGGTTATGATCTCAGGGTTTGTGGGTTCAAGGCCTGCCTTGGGTTCTGTGCTTACAGCTCAGAGTCTGGAGTCTGCTTTGGATTTTGCATGTCCCTATTCTGTGCCCCTGCTCCAACCCCACTCCTGCTCTGTCTGTCTGTCTCTCTCTCTCTCAAAAATAAATAAATCATTAAAAATTTTTCTTTAGTTTTTGTTCTAACATTCCGTGCATGACCCTCCACTTGAGCACAACTATCATCCTTATACAGCCAAAATACAGCCCCTTCTGTTCACAGATCCTGTCCCTCTGCTACTTGAATAAACTTACCAAGTCGCACCAGAAAACATCTCAAGGATTCTTTGCTGACCAATGATTGCACAACAGTTTTGTTACCTAAAATCCCACGTTTGGCTGTCAGTCACTCAAAAAGCCAATACTCAAGACGAGAGTGTGATTGGAAAGGAATATGAGCTCTTTCCAATAGGGAAGAAAGCAGACTCTTGTCCAAAAATCAATTTCAAGGTTTCTGCCTGCCTGAAAAAAATTTAAAGCCACTTGAGGACAGTTAAGCAGAAAAAGCAGAGCACAGTCATGTGTGATACCTCTTGACTATGTGTAGACTCAATTCTACTATTATGATACTATTAGGGTGTTGGACTATTGTGTATTCGAGCCACAGGGGGAGGCTGTCCAAGAATGTTTGGGACCAAGTTTTTCTAAGAAACACACAAGATCTGTAGATCTAGAAAGAAAGATTTGGTTAGCCAATTATGCAGGCTAAACGTGCATCCCTAACCTTAAAGATTACTGGGCACCTGGATGATTTATTGCGTTAAGCGATTAAGTATATAACTCATGGTTTAAGCTTAGCTTATGATCTCACAGTTTCGTGTGCTTGAGCCCCACGTTGCATTCTGTGCTGGCAGTGCAGAGTCTGGTTGTTATTGGGTCTTCTTCCCACTCTTTTCCCTTCCCTCACTCCTGTGATCCCTTTCTCTCTCAAAATAAAAATAAAATAAAATGAAATAAAATCTTAAAGGTCACTTAGTTGGCTAGATGGACCAGGTTATGGCTTCAATGTAACTTAAGAAATAAAAGCCCTTCAAGTTTATTCTGTTGCCGCAAATGGAAGGAATTCTTTTTTTTAAGTTTTTTTTAATATTTTTTTTTGAGAGAGGCAGAGACAGTGCAAGTGTAGGAGGGGCAGAGAGATAGAGGAAGACAGAGAATCTCAAACAGGCTACATAGTGTCAGCATGGAGCCTGATATAGGGTTTGGATTCCCTGATCCTGAGATCATGACCTGAGCCTAAATCAAGGGGTTGAAGCTTAACCAACTCAGCCACTCAGGAAGCACAGGATGTCCTTCTTTGGTGAGGCTAATATATATACCAAGAATAAATTAGGTGGGTCATCTTGATCAGGAAGAGAGCTAATGTCAGAAATTAACTTTTAAGATCATAACAATTTGCCTGCCTGGTGTGACACTCCAACGTTTGATAATCCTTTGCTCTTTCTTTTGTTTCTGGGAATATATTTCCCCCGTAGAATTTAGAAATTCTAAGTTCTACCACCTTCTTCAAAGTCTCCATGGCATATAAGCATCAATGTCTCTTTGTCTTCTAACTTTGAGGTTACCATAATTAAGAAATTATTATTTTTTCTCTTATAAATCTGTCATCAGTCAGTTTGACTATTAACCTAGTCAAGAATTGAGAAGGGAGAAAGAATATTTTCCTGTCCTACACATTTTGTTGTGGAAAACTGACTTCAAGACTTAGGGCCAAAATATGATTAGAAAAGTAGTGGTGAAACGATGCTCAACATCACTCATCATCAGGGAAACACAAATCAAAATTACACTGAGGTACCACTTCACACCAGTCAGAGTGGCTAAAATGAACAAATCAAGAGACTATAGATGCTGGCGAGGGTCTGGAGAGACGGGCACCCTCCTACACTGTTGGTGGGAATGTAAACTGGTGTAGCCACGCTGGACAACAGTGTGGAGGTTCCTCAAAAACTATCCATAGAACTCCCTTGTGACCCAGCAATATCACTGCTCGGGATTTATCCAAGGGATCCAAAAGTGCTGATGCCTAGGAGCACATGTACCCCAATGTTCATAGTAGCACTGTCAACAATAGCCAAAACATGAAGAAGATATGGTATGTATATATATATATATACATATATACATATATATATGTATATATATATATACATACACACACAATGAAGTATTACATGGCAATGAGAAAGAGTGAAATATGGCCATTTGTAGGAAAGTTGATGGACCTCGAGGGTGTCATGCTGAGTTAAATAAGTCAGTCAGAGAAGGACAGATACCATATGTTTGCACTCATAGGTCTAACAGGAAAACAGGAGAAACCTAATGGAGGACCATGGGGAGGGGAAGAGGGAAAGAGAGTTGGGGAGAGAGAGCAACTCAAAACTGGAGAGGCTATTGAATACTGACAACGAACTGAGGGTTGAAGGGAAAGGGGGAGGGGGAGGGGGGGAAAGAGGTTGTGGTGCTGGAGGAGGGCACTTGTGGAGAAGAGCGCTCGGTGTTGTATGGAAACCAATTTGACAGTAAACGATTTTAAAAATGACCTGTAGTCTCCCTTGATCCAGTGAATGATGGACTGGAGGAGGAGGGGGAAGGAGGGAGGGGGTGATGGACATGGTGGAAGGCGCGGTGGGGAGAAGCACTGGGTGTTATATGGAAACCATTTTGACAATAAACTATTAAAAAAAAGTGACCCCCCCCCAAAAAAGAAAAGTAGTATTGAGTAATGAAGAACAATAGCTTTTTTGCTTTGTCAAACAAAGTAGGCTGGAGCACATTAAGGCCTTCGAGAACTGCAATCCCAACCAGAGGAGCAGGCTGGGGGCTATTTAGGGTAATACGGGATCTAGCCAGGCTCTGGAAAGCCCTACGATGTAACAATTAGTTGTAGCCTAATGGCTAAATTCTTTTTTCCCCAAAGATACTGTTGCTAGATTCTAAGGTATTGTTATTAGATTCTAAGGTGCTGTTGCTAGATCCCAGCCTTTAACTGCAAAGTTCTTTTCTGTGTACCCTTTCACTTACCCTTCAGACCTATGATTGATCACCTCAATAATGACCTTTCCTGCCTTGCCATAACCTATATAAACCCTGAGCTTCACATCAGTGGCACTCTCTTCTGAGGATTTGCCAACACGTGGGAGGAGCCATTCGACGGAACAAAAATAAAATTCATTCATATCTCCATTTGTATCTGTGGGTTTCACTCTCAGTGACTCGCTTGAGGAGGGAAAGGTCTAACATTTTGGAGGCCCCAATGAGATCCTGAGAGGAGAAATCTCATTCAGTCAGGCCCTGGCACCTGGCCACAATTTTGGAGACTGCTTTGAGCTCATTTTCCATCACCTCAGGAGGTAAGACTTGTGTTGGTCGCAACCAGTCTGTAGGTTGGGTCAGAGTTGGCTGACAAGCCAGGACCAGCCAAGAAGTTAGACTGCGAGTTTAGGTCTTTGGGCCGTCTGGGTCTCTGGACCCTTTGGCTCTTCGGACCATCTAAGTTGGGCCTGATCACCCCAACATTTGTGTAAACATGTTCTGTTATTGGTTTCTCTTATGTCTGTCATATACGTTTGTTCTCATTTTGAGTGTCTTGTCACTATCTGTGTCCTTGTGCTTTGTTCATTAATTCTGGCCAAATGGGCAACTCAGGGTCAAAGGTATATGTGCCTCTGGAGTGATTTCTCACTAACTTCCAGGCCATCTATTCGCCTGAAAGGGTGGATAAGTATGGCATTAAATTTTCTAGGGGCAGATTGTGGACCCTCTGCGAATTGGAATGGCCAACTTTTGGAACTGGATGGCCACCCAAGGGCACTTTTGACCCCTCAGCTGTATGCCAAGGGGTAGTTAAAAATCCAGGGCATCCAGGTCAATTTCCTTACACTGATATTTGGATGCAGACATGTGAACAGACGCCTGCATGGCTGTGTCATTGTTCTTTAAAACATAATTGCAGGTTTTTACTAACAGCAAAGAAACCCTTAGTCTCTCTGAAGATTTGGTAAAACAGGTAACACCAGTTCTTCCCTCTGCAGAGGAGATTCTCCTTGATCACTCTAGTCAACCTCCTCCTTCACCCCGAAGTCTTGGCTCCTCACCCCATCCTCTCCCCCAGGCCCAATTTCTTCATCTTCTCGCCTTCCCTTCTTGCTCCAACAACTCCATCTGGAAACCTTATCATACCTCCCCACACTCGTACCGGGCTCTCCTTGGACCCCAGTTGGCCCCACCTGCACCAGCTTTCCTCCTGGCCTTGCAGGAAGCCAATGATGGAGATAGATATGGTTATGTTCCTTTTACCACAAATCATTTGTACAACTGGAAACATCAAAATCCCTCTTTTTCTGAAAAGCCACAAGCTCTCATTTCACTGTTAGAGTCTGTGTTTCACTCACTTATCCACGTGGGACAATTACCAGCAGCTTTTACAGGGACGCTTCACTTCTGAAGAACGAGAAAGTATCTACAACCACGTCTGCCACACTGTCCTAGGCACAGATGGGACAGCCTTCTAGGCAGCCCAGTATGTCTGCCTGGAAGAAGCAACACCTACAACACATCCAGTTTCGGATTACAATTCACCAGTAGGTAGTAGATCACTTGCCAACTACTACCAGCATCTCCTGGCCGGCCTCAGGGGTGCTGCTCGCAAGCCTACCAACTTAACTAAGGTAAGCAAGGTTCTACAGGGACCTGAGGAATCCCCTGCTGCCTTCTTAGAACAGTTTTTAGAGGCATACCAATACTACACTCTCATAGGTAATACGGGCCCAAGTACTACAGGTAGGAACCTCTCCCCAAAAGGCTGAGTTAGGGGCACCTGGGTGGCTCAGTTGGTTAAGCGTCAGGCTTCCGGCTTCGTCTCAGGTCATGATCTCTCTGTTCTTGGGTTGGAGCACAGCATCGGGCTCTGTACTGACAGCTAGCTCGGAGCCTGAAGCCTGCTCTGGATGCTGTGTCTCCTCCTCTCTCTGACCCTCCCCTGCTCGTGCTGTCTCTATATCTCAAAAATAAATTACAAAAAAAATTACAAACAAACCTAAAAAGACAGAAAGCTAGCCAAAATGAAAAAACAAAAGAAATCCCCTCTAAAGAAATTCCAGGAAGGCGTCACAGCCACAGACCAGCTCAAAACAGATAAAATCAACATAGAGGAGCAAGAATTTAGAACAATTGTCATAAAATTAATCACTGGGCTTAATTAAAGCATAGAAGTCATCAGTTAAGCTACTGATACAAAGAACAGGGACCTTCCAAATATCGGTGATGAGTTAAAAAATGCTATAAATGAGGTGCATAATAAAATGGAGGCAGCAAAGGCACGGATTGAAGATGGGGAGAAGAGATTATGTGAATTAGAAGACACAGTTATAAGAAAAGAGAAAGCTGAGAAAAAGAGAGATAAATTGATCCAGGAGCACAAAAGGAGAATTCGAGACCTGAGTGGTACAATCAAATGGAACAATATCCCTATAACAGGAATTCCTGATGAGGAAGAAAGAGAAAAAGATCCTGAAGGGTTACTTGATCAAATTATAGCCGAGAACTTTCCCCAACCTGGGAAAAGAAACAGACATTGACATCCAAGAAGCACAGAGAACTCTCCTCAGAAATAACCTGAATTGACCTTTGGCATGACATATAGTGAAACTAGTAAAATATAAGGATAAAGAGAGAATTCTGAAAGCAGCTAGGGATAAAAGGGTCCTAACAAACAAAGGGAAACCTATCAGAGTGGTTACAGATCTACCTATAGAAAATTTACACGCCAGAATGGAATGGCAGAAAATCTTCAATGTGATGAATGGGAAAAAAATATGCAGCCAAAAATCCTTTACCCAGTAAGTCTGTCATTCAAAATAGAAGACGAGATAAAGGTTTTCTCAAATAAAGAAAAATTGAGAGAATTCATCACCACCAAACCAGCCCTAGAAGAAATCCTAAGAGAAACTCTCTGAAGTAAATGTTGCAAGGAATACAAGGTACCAGAGACACCACTACAAGCATGAACACTACAGAGAACACAATGACTCTAAACCCATATTTTTCAATAATAACACTAAATATCAATGGACTAAATGCTCCAATCAAAAGACTTAGGGTAGCAGAATGGACAAAACCCCCCAAAATCCATCTATTTGCTGTCTAAAAGCGACTCATTATAGACAAGAAGACACCTTCTGATTGAATTTAAGGGTATGGAGAAATACCTATCATGCGACTGGAAGTCAAAAGAAAGCTGGACTCACCATACATATATAAGACAAACTGGGCTTTAAAATAAAGGCAGTAACAAGAGATGAAGAAGGCCATTATATAACAATTACAGTGTCTATCCATCAGAAAGAGCTAACTATCATAAAGATCTATGTGCCAAATTCGGGAGCACCCAAATACATAAAACAATGAATCACAAACAGAAAAATCTGATTGATAAGAATGTGCTAATTGCAGAGGCCTTTAATACTCCTCTTACAGCAATAGATAGATTCTCCAGATAGAAAATCACTAAAGACACCATAGACCTGAACGACACATTGAAACAGGTGGATTTGACAGATATATTTAGAACTCTACATCCTGAGCCCAGGGAATACACTTCCTTCTCAAGTGCGCATGGACCATTCTCCAGAATAGATCAAATACTGGGTCGCAAAGCAGCCCTCCATAAATATGCACGAATTGAGATCATATGATGCAGACTTTCAGATCACAAGGCTCTGGAACTTGAAATCAATCACAGGAAAAAGTCTGGAAAACCTCCGAAAATGTGGAGGATCAAAACCACCCTACTGAAGAATGATGGGGCCAATCAGGCAATTACAGAGGAAATTTAAAAATATATGGAAACAAATGAAAATGCAAATACAACAATCCAAACTCTCTGGGACACAGCAAAGGCAGTCCTAAGAGGAAAGGACAGTACAATCCAGGCCTATTTCAAAAAACTAGAAAAAGTGCAAATTCAAAATCTAACAGAGGACTTAAAGAACTAGAAAGGTACCAGCAAGAGCACCTCAAACCCAGCAGATGAAGAGAAATAATAAAGATCAGGGCAGAAATACACAATGTAGCATCCAAAAAAATTGTACAGATTAATGAAACCAAGAATTTTTTTTGATAAAATAAACAAAATTGATCAACCTCTAGCCAGGCTCCTCAGAAAGATAAGAGAGAACACCCAAATAGACAAAATCAAGAATGGAAACGGATCTATTATAACCAATGCCTCAGAAATACAAGCACTCATCAGGGAATACTATGAAAAATTGTATGCCAACAAACTGGAAGAAAAGAACAAATTCTGAAACACACATGCATTACCAAAATTCAAACGTGAAGTCATAGCAAATCTGAAGAGACCCATAACCAGTGAAGAAATCTAATGAGTTATCAAAAATCTTCCAACGAATAAGAGACCACGGCCAAATGGCTTCCATAGGGAATTATAACAGACTTTTAAAGCAGAGCTAATACCCATTCTTCTCAAGCTATTCCAAAAAAATAGAAAGTGTAGGAAAACATCTGGACTCATTCTACAAAGCCAGCATCACTTTGGTTCCCAAGCCAGACAGAGACCCAGCAAAAAAAGAGAACTGCAGGTCAATGTCCTTAATAAATACGGATGCAAAAATCCTCAACAGGACACTAGCAAATGGAATTCAACGGCAGAAAAAAGAATTATCCAACATGATCAAGTGAAGTTCGTTCCTGGGTTACAGGGCTGGCTCAATGTTCACAAATACCTCAATGTGAAATATCAAGTTAACAAGCAAAAAGATAAAAACCATATGATCCTGTCGATAGAGGCAGAAAAAAACATTTGACAAAATACAGCATTGTTTCTTAATAAAAACCCTTGAAAAAGTCTGGATAGAAGAAACTTTCTTAAACATCATAAAAACCACTTATGAAAAGCCCACAGATAACATCATCCTCAATGGAGAAAAACTGAGAGCTTTCCTCTGAGATCAGGAAAACGACAAGGATGTCCACTCTCACCATTGTTGTTTCACATAGTGCTGGAAGTCCTAGCATCAGTAATTAGACAACAAAAGGAAGTAAAAGCCATCAGAAATGAGAAAGATGAATTAAGCTTTCCCTTTTTTGCAGATGACATGATACTTCACATGCAAAACCAGATCAACTCTACCGGAGGCCTACTAACACTGATCCATGAATTCAGGGAAGTTGCAGGGTACAAAATCAATGTACAGAAATGGGTTGCATGTTTATACACCAATAATGAAGCAACAGTAAGAGAAATCAAGAAACTGGTCCCATTCACAATTACACGAAAAACCATAAAAATACCTGGGAATAAATCAAACAAAGATGTAAAAGACCTATATAATGAAAATTATAGAAAACTTATGAAGGAAATTCAAGAAGACACCAAGAAATAGAAAAACATTCCATGCTCATGGATCAAAAGAATAAACATTGTTAAAATGTCATTATTACCCAAAGCAATCTACACATTCAATGCAATCCCCATAAAAAGTGTACTAGCATTTTTCACAATGCTAGAACAAACTCTCCTAAAATTCGTATGGAACCACAAACAAAACAAAACAACCAAACAAAAAAACCCCTCCACCAGCCAAAGTAACATTGAAGAAGGAAACCAAAACAGGAGGCATCACAATCTCAGACATTAGCCTCTACTACAAAGCTGTCATCATTAAGACAGTATGGTATTGGCACAAAAACAGACACATAGACCAATGGAATAGAGAACCCAGAATCAGACCCACAAATGTATGGCCAATTAATCTTTGACAAGTCGGAAAGGGGATCCAGTGGAAAAAGAGACTGCCTCTTTAACAGATGGTGCTGGGAGAACTGGACAGCAACATGCAGAAGAGTGAAACTAGACCACTTTCTTACACCATATACAAAAACTCAAAATGGATGAAGGACCTCAGTGTAAGACAGGAAACCATCAAAACCCTAGAAGAGAAAGCAGGAAACAACCTCCTTGACCTTAACCATAGCAACTTCCTACTGGACACCTCCCCAAAGGCAAGGGAATCAAGAGCAAAATGAACTATTGTGACCTCGTCAAGATAAAAAGCTTCTGAAATGCAATCAAGAAAACTAATAGGCAACCGATGGCTTGGGAAAAGACCGTTGCAAATGACATATCAAATAAAGTGCTAGTATCCGAAATCAACAAGGAACTCACCAAATACCACACCCAAAAAACAAATAATCCAGTGAAGCAATGGGCAGAAGACATGAAGGGACACTTCTCCAAAGAGGACATCCAAATGGCCAGCAAAACATGAAATGATGCTCAGCATCACTCATATACACTGATATGCCACTTCAAACCGGGCAGAGTAGCTAAAATGAACAAATCAGGAGACTGTAGATGCTGGTGTGGATGTGGAGAAACGGGCACCCTCCTTCACTGTGGTCGGAATGTAAACTGGTGTAGCCACTCTGGAAACCAGTGTGGATGTTCCTCAAAAAATTAACAAAAAAACCCTGCCCTATGACCCAGCAATAGCACTGCTAGGGATTTACCCAAGGGATACAGAAGTGCTGATGCATAGGGGCACATGTACCCCAATATTGAAAGCAGCATTTTTTTTTTACATTTTCAATCTTTTTTTTTTTATTAATGTTTTTTATTTATTTTTGAGAGGGACAGAGAGCAAGTGAGAAAGGTACAGAGAGAGTGAGAGACCGAATCAGAAGCAGGTTCCAGGCTCTGAGCTGTCAGCACAGAGCTTGTCATGGTGCCCAAACCCATGAACTGGGGGATCACAACCTGAACTGAAATCTGACCCGTTACTGACTGAGCCACCCAGGCTCCCCACTGATAGTTTCAATCTTAATACAACGCTGAAACTGGTCATTCACAGCAATTTATACATTTAAACACTGAAAGAAGATATAACCTTGCTCAAGTCCCTAGAATAAAGTGTTCACTCATTAACACACACTTCCCTCCCCAACCCAGGCCTGGGCAAGTCTCCTCTCAAAGGCTTAACAGAGTGAGCCACCCATGCACCCCTTCAATGTGTTTTAAATAGTAACTCTTTGGAAGAATCTAGATTGCAAGGCTCTTTTTGAAAATGCTGTCTTATTCAGGGCCAAATGGCCATCTGATTTCTTTCTTCATGTTCTTTTTGTTTTCAGTTTATTTATTTAACTTGAGTGAGAGAAAGAGTGTGTACCGGGGAAGGGGGGAAATAGAGGATGAGAGTATGCTAAGCAAGCTCCATTGATGGTGAGAAGCCAGACCCAGAACTTGAACTCAAAACTGTGACCTCATGACAGGAGCTGAAATCAAGGCTCCAATGCTGAACTGACTAGTTTAGGAATATGAACCATGAGTCCCTATTTGTTCATGTTTCTAAACTAGTTTACATTGACTCATGCCACACCCAGACAGGACTTAAGTATATAATCTTGAGCTTTACTGGGGTCCCCAACACATCCTCATAGGAATCTGTCACCAAAGCATGATTTTCAATAATTTGCAGGTCATAAATTCATGACAGGAATTCCTCCTGCTGTATTAAAAGCGTGGTCGTAGAGAATAGAGACATGGCCCAGGACTTTAACTCAGGAATGACGTTAAGAGCTGAATTTGACTGTCATGAAAGGATAATACTAGTTCAAAACAAATTTGCTAGGCAGAAGCAGCAGAGGTAGAGAGGTAAGATGTGCAAATAGTAAGTGCACAGCATTTCAGTAGGAATGAGGACACAGCCCCTGAGCTAAGTCAAGACTAAATTTACTGAGAAGCAGCCATTTCGTTCTCTCCCTTCTGTTCTCGGGTGCCTGCTGAGGTGGTATGTGGAGAAATCACACCTGTAGGTTTTTAAAGGCCTCAGCATCTCCTCTTCACCTGCTCTCATCACCTCAGAGGCAGAAAAGTCCTGAAATGCACACAAGGTCACCCTCTCAATGACTTTGTCACAGGAAAGATGCAGAAAAATGGAGCTCCTGCACTGCCACTTACATGGGAGTTTCTCTTTTCTGGTTCAGATCTCCTCCCCTCCCACACACAGCCACACATCCTGCCACAGCTTGGGGAACCCGGGCTGCAGTCACTGGCCCCTTCCAAGTTAGTGCTGAATGGATGGTCGTTGGCTTTTCACCTGAAACCCGGATGCAGCCCTCCCCCAGACATCTGGCAATCCTCGTGCTTCCCCAGGGCCTCACCTGAGAATCACCTGGAGCTCAATGTAAATACAGCACCGATGCTCTCCTCCTGAGCAATAGAGAGACTCCGGCAGAGGCACAGGTGATGCTGTTCTTCCAGCTTGCCATGGGATTTTTATTGTAAACCCAGGCCGATAGGAAGATTGTGCTTTCACGTTTTCATGGGTATATAAATCATTTGGTTTTCCAGGTCCCATAGCAGAAATGGTGATCCCACAGGTGTGGAATGGAGTCCATGATTTGGCATCTTTCACCAGTTCCTGTTGAGAGCTGATCCTGCTTCCTGGGACCCACGTGTAGGGGCACTACACTAGAGAACGCAGGGTCAGCACACCTGAGCCGCCCACAGCCACCACCTGATGCCAATACTGACAATAAACAATTCCTGCAAAGTTCCCAGGGAAGAGTTTACCCCTGAGGCTTCACTGTTGTGAGTTTGCTGTTGGTTCCCAGCTAAGACCACCATCACCATCCTACAAGACCACATTTTTTTCCTTTCAGTTTTAAGCTTCTTGAAAGAAGGCTCCTGAATGCACTCATGTCTGAACCAGTCTCCATTTGGAAAACAACATGGAGAAATCAATTACTGCCATGTGGATGGAGCCTAATTTCCCGTTTCCAGGGGAGTTATGGTGCCCCCTGTAGGGAACTTCACGTATATGACGTGATTTAATTCCAATATCATCCTGTGAGTTGACCACTAGGTGTCTCACAACAACCAGGAAATGTAAGGACCGGGCCTGACCCATGTGCCATCTTCTGTGTACCTGTGGATTGAAAAAGAACATTTGCACCCACAGCAAGGAACTATGGATGAATTAAACCATACTGAATGGAAGGTAGATTCTAAGTTCAGGGGCTTTACCTTGTGTTTGCCTTTTTTAACAGGATAGAAACATATTTTGAGTTTAAAAGTAAATGACGGTTTTCTGTACTTGATAAATTCTCATCAGCAATGTATGATCCTTTTACTGGAGTCCAGCTCCAGCAGGTCCTGAAGGAAGGAAGGTGTGGGCTAAAGAGAGTGAGAGAGCCTTGGCTTGCCTTCATATTGATCAGAAGGCAGTCGTCTCCTCCCTAACCTCAGAGTCAGCTTTATTTCTTGAAAAATTCATTGGGTACAAAACTGGAGTGGCAATTGCTTTAGACAATAATTTCTGATAACAAATTCTTTAGTATGTAAAAATTTCTCAGAACATAGAATTGTGGAAGACTCAGGCATAACCTTTATCAATAGGTGACTAGATATTTCTCATATGGGATAGGAAGGGATCTTTAGCATTCAAAAGAAGGCAAAGGATTTCGCATGGCAAAGGCAAGAGTTAGGTCTTTGTGAGCAGTGGTTAATAGCCTGTTTTCTTGAAGGGAAGAAAAATAGGGTTTTTCAAGAAATGTAACATTTGGTCCTATAATCACAAGAGAGGAAAGTCCTATAACAAGTTTTTTCATGAGGTACAATTCACATATTTTTAGCGTAAGAAGGCAAGTCACTCCTGATATCAGTCAGTCAGGGGCCTTGGGGGTCTGTGCTCAAGCAGAAATTGAGTGGGGTTAAGTGAGTGTAGATGCAAGTCTCCATCTGACAGTGGGAGGTCTTGCAACCCTGCCTTACTTCAGAGATGGCTCCCAGCACTTTAATTCCTCCACACTTTGGTAACCACTTTGTTTTTTCCTCAAGTTATCGCCCTGTCATTTCCCTGCTTTCTAGGAGAAGTATGTAAGGAACAGGTCATCTGTAGAATATATTACGTATGATATACAAATAAACATCATAGAATATATTAAATGTTATAAATAATAATACATATATATCTATTTAAATGAAGATATCTGTATCTAGCAATCATCTCTGTATCTATATATATACAAATTTCAATCTTAAATGAAGACAGACATCTTTCCCTTTCGGACAATGCAGATGAGCCGGAAGAATCTTATAATAAGTGGAATAGGCCACTTAAAGTGGTAAGTACTATATTATTTCTGTTATATGTGCAATCTAATAACATTGAAGTCCTACAGCAGAGTAGAATTGTGATTGCCAGGAGCTGACTGAGGTCATATGAGAGAGTGGGTCAGATGGTACAAAATTTCAGGTACGCATGAATCTCTGGAGATCTAACGGACAGGATGGAGATACACATAATTCTATGTGTGTTATACCTTGTATTTTCTAGGAGAGTGTATCTTTGATGTTATGAACAAAAATCAAAAATCAAAACTCTTGGGAAGCCTGGGTTCCTCAGTTGGTTAAGCTTCCAACTTTAGCTCAGGTCATGTTCTCATGAGGGTTTGAGGGTTTGAGCCCCATGATGGGCTCTGTGCTGACAACTCAGAGCCTAGAGCCTGCTTCGGATTCTGTGTCTCCCTGTCTCTCTGACCCTCCCCTGCTCATATTCTATCTTTCTCTAAAATAAATAAACATTACAATTTTTCAAAGTCAAAACTCCTAATTATATGAGGTGATGAGCATATGAATTAGATTGTTATAGTCAGGTCATAATATATACATGTAATTATAATTTGTTACTTGAGCAACTACTGAATCTGTAGGAATGGAAAACAGGATTCTGGGTGAAGGCTCCTGAAAAACAGGATTGAATAAGAAAGGTAGAAATGAAGGCACTAAAATATATAGTCAGTCCTCTGCTCCCATTTATCTGCTTTTGGATGTTTGGAATTATGAGCACCAGCCCTGGGAGATGAAAGGACTCAGAATCTCACCTCCTCTAATCTGTCCTAGGAAAAGAGGAGATCCCAGAACCAGTCCAGACCTGGTACTGTCTCAGAATAGGGTGGATCTGGTTCGGGCAAGGGAGGGAGCTGGCAGCAGGCTCTGATGTCCCTGTCTCTGGGGTACTTCCTGCTCTGGCAGTCTGAAGTCTGCACAGAGAACTGAACACTTGAAGTTCATTTTATGTTGATCTATGTAGTCTCTTTCCTTTCTATTTCATAAAATAAAATAAAAATCAACTTCACATAAACAGTTTTCTGGGACAATTATATTAGAAAACTTGTAATCTTAATGAAAATGTAAAATAAATGCCACTACTACTGCTGCAAAAAAACTCCTAATAAACCCACAAAGAACAACTCTTTGGTTCATGGATGATCCACAGGAGTGACATCAGATCTCACGTCACAACACAGAAAGGAAACTGGACCAACTGCGGCCAAGTCTCCTGTATATCACCTCTTCCTCTCATTCTCTGCACAATCCTGATTCCCAACAATGTACCTATTTGCTGTATACTTAAAATCTCTACCTGGTAGGAATCATGACTCTTCATCTGTTTTCTGAATGACGAGATGCCATGCAAAGAATCCGTTTCTATTTTTTTTGCAACTCAACACATGCTTAGTGTTCTCAAACTAGTAGAAGGAGCTTGGAATGGACCCATTTGTGTACCACGGAGGAGATTCTTTCTATGGTCCTAGGAGATGACACTGGATGCCTCACTCCTCTTTCTCTGAGAGGGAAGCAGGTTCAGATTCTAGATCCAGTCTAAACCGGGTCTACACGGAATATCCTCAAATATTCCAAAGAGGATTTCTTGCTGCAGAGAGTGTCCCTATTGAGACTGACCTATGGTCCCTAGGGATTCAGGTGTCAGAAACCTTAGGCTGACTCTGGACCATCAGGTGGTGGACCACAGACCCACCGAGGTGCAGCAGTATCCTTGATGCAGGTATGACGTTTCCTGTCCCTGAACAGGACATTCTAGCGTAAAAAGCCTCTACTTCAGTTAGCACAGGTTACAGGTTGTGGTCATGATTCTGGATAGTTTGTGGGTTATGACCTTGACTTGTTAAAGATCTCCTCCCCTCCAGGGGTTGCATTAAGGCAGGACCTAATATGGCAGGATATATAGCCTATGATTGATGCCATTTAGGGATTCTGCACTGACCATCAGGAACATTGGTTTCTTGAAAAACCATCAATCATGTTAATCACCATTGTGAACCTGTCTTCAAAACCCCATGCTCAGGTAAATGTTAAGCAAAGAAAATATCTCACATTGAAAGTAACACATTCAGCAACATGGGGGTTTCGTCGGTTAAGTATCTCTGCCTTGGTTTCAGCTCAGGTCATGGTCTCATGGTTCATGAGTTTGAGCTATGCCTTGCGTTTCACTGTGTCAGCACAGAGCCTTGTTGGTGTTCTCTTTCTCTTCTCCCTGTGCCTCTACGGCGTTCTCACTCTCTCTGAAAATAAAGAAACTTAACAAAAGAAAGATATACATTCCAAAGTATTTTGAGTAACACGAGAAACTGTTTCATTCTCCATTGGACTCTGACCTTATCTCCTTGAACCAAATAAAACAACATAATTGTATACATAATGATGTAATGATTATAAAAGGATTCAGTATATGGGTATACTTTGTTACTCATTATTGGAACAGATTCTATTATTTCAATTTAACCTACAATGTGAGTGCCTTATATATCCACAAAACTCTGTAAGGCACAAATATAGAAATGAGTGACATGGAAAAAAAGACGACATTTTTCTCATGAGATGAGGGCATTTTGTAATTCCTCCATGATACAAGGAAGAACCAGCATACACAGAAATAGGAACCAGATTCTTTTCCTTTAAAATGTTTTATTTATTTTTGAGAGACTGGGAGCGTGAGCAGGGGAGGGTCAGAGAGAGAGAGAGACACAGAATCCAAAGACAGGCTCCAGGCCTGAGTTAGCTGTCAGCACAGAGCCTGACGCAGGGCTCGAACCCACGAACCATGAGATCATGATCTGATTCAAAGCCTGACACCTAACTAACTGAGCCACCCAGGTGCTCTAGAACTGAGAATTTTATGCAGGCTCTATTCTCAGTGCAGAAACCCATGCAGATTTCTACTTTCCCTATGCCCCTTTCCCATGTGTTGATTCACTGTTTTTAATTAATTAATTAATTAATTAGGTAGTTAATTAAATGTTTATTTAAAAAACATCTGGTTCCATACATTTACTGTGTGTGTGACAAAATATTCTACAAAGGGAAAAATAATGTTTTGTCCCGTGGACTCTGTGTGTGTGTGTGTGTGTATGTATGTATGCATATGTGTTGATCTATGTAAACTTTTAGAATCCATTCATTACTAATGCGCAGAACGTACTGGTATTGCCTGTCTTGCTTTCACCTGTAGAATCTGGATTTGCTTATAAACCCATTCATTTCTTGTCCTTTGATCATTCTTTCCATGGAATTCTTCCTCTTTATTATTTCCTAATACCTTGTTAGAAATGCAGACTCACTTCCCATTCTAACTCCTGAATCAGACAGAACGTGATCTGCACATCACTGTTGTGAACGTCTAATTCAGATCAGAATTTGTTCAGTAGTGGGCGACTGTACAGGGGGCTCAGTCAGTGAAGTTCCCACTTCAGCTCAAGTCATGATCTCACCAGTTGTGACTTGAAGCTCTGTGTGGGACTGTGTGCTGACACCCTGTAGCCTAGACCCTGCTTTGGATTCTGTGCATCCTCCTCTCTCTGTCTGCCCCTTCACTGCTCCTGATCAGTCTCTCCCTCTCAAAGATAAATAAACATTCAAAAAATAAGAAATATATAATTTGATAACTACATTTCAAACCCATTAAAACTTTCCATCTAAGAAATAGACACAAATTATACTGTGTGATATAAATGCAGTCGTCAAACGAGTGTGTGCCTCTGTTGGCACCTTCCATTCACAGTTTATCTTGCAGAAAGACAGTGTTGATAGTGGTTCTGAGACTCATATGCCGTCTTGTTACCTCAAAGGAAGAAAATAGATAAAGTCTATAGCTGTTAAAAATGATCTTATGGAGAAAGCAGGAACCTCACCTAAGCCAGAACCATTTATCCCAGCTCCTTCCTTTCATCTGAGGTACCGTTATGAACACTGCCCGTGCCCATTTGGAAACTGTGGCATTTATTGTAGGGGCTGCTGACATTCAGGGATGTGACTATAGAATTCCAGCAGGAGCAGAGGGGATGCCTGAGTCTCCCTCAGCGGGAACTGTCCAGGGATGTGATGTTAGAGAACTATGGACACCTCCTCTTCTTGGGTGAAGATAACTTCCTGTATCGAAGCTACCATGAGTTCCCTCCATGATGAGTTACAGGTAGAGATTATACTAGGTGGAACTGTCACTCAAAGGACAATTTATTTGCAACGAAGAAGGCGATTGGGGAAACAACTTCCAAGTTGATGATCGAACAGCAGGGGTGAGTGCTTCCTTTCCCTTAGGATTCCAATGAATATTTGAAAGTGGAATTTTGTCATCCTCTGTACAGGTGGGTGTGGGGAGCGGCTAAGATCTCAGCTGCTAGGCCATTTGCTAGCCGGATTTGTCACTCCCTGAGGGGAGTTGCAAAATAGGCAGGGGAGCGCCACTCCCTGTCAGAGAAACCAAAAGACTAAAGATCAACCACCTGCAGGCAGGGTGGTATCGGCCCCTCAGGCGCTGTGCTAAAACTATTTAGTCAGGTTCCTCTTTCACTCCAGTCTTACTCCTTTAACCCTGTTTCCTAGCACCGACCTACGTCAGCTATGTTGTTTGTCCCGCCCTAAAAATATATATAAAAGACAGTTCTCTCAATAAACTCTCTCTCTCTCTTTTGCCTGATCGAAAACCGTGAGTGTCGTCTTTATTCCCTGCGTCTCCCCTCTCCCGCCGTCCCTTTTTCTCTCCCTCCCTCAGGAAAAGAACCTATGAGGACTCACCGCCCCTCGGGCCGGAGGGGCTGGAGCGGGACACAACAGGTGGGTATAAGGGAGGTGCAAGCACATATATACTTAGGAAAGAAGCTGAAATGCATATCCTCTGCTGTATTGATGAAGGCTGTGCTCCTTCGTGGGTGAAGATTTTAACATTATATTGAGATCCTGGTAGAACATTTCATACCCCATCTCCTAGGTGAAGCTATCCTGGAGCTGAACTGGTCTATGCTGGTCAGAACTCTTGCTATTTGCATCTAACAGATAAAGTTAACCCCAAAAGCCAAACTAATATAGGAAAAGAAGACCAAACCTAGAGGCATCACCATTGCAGACTTCATATTGTATGACAGAGCTGTACTCATCCAGACAGTATGGTACTGGCACAAGAACAGACCCGTAGATTAGTGGAACAGAATAGAGAACCCGGAAATGGACCCACAAATCTATGGCCAACTCATCTTTGACAAAGCAAGAAAGAATATCCCGTGGAACAAAGACAGTCTTTTCAGCAAAAGGTGCTGAGAAAATTGACAGCAATATGCAGAAGAATGAAACTGGACCATGTTCTTACACCATATGAACATAAGTTTACCATGGATGAAAGACTTAAGTGTGAGACAGGGAGACATCAAAATCTTAGATGAGAACACAGGCAGCAATGTCTCTTACCTCGGCAACAGCAATTTCTTACTAGACATGTCTCTGGAGGTAAGGGAAATAAAACCAAAAATGACTATGGGGACCTCATCTGGTTAAAAAACATTTGCACAGTAAACGATCAACAAAACTAAAAGACCACCGATGGAATCAAAAGAAGATATTTGCAAATGATATAGAGAATAAAGGGTATCTATAATCTTTAAAGATTATAAAGAGGTTACCAAGTTCAATACCCGCTGGGAGCCTCACTGGCTTTGCCTGATGACAGAGTCCCAGCAAGGAAATGGCAGACGTTTCCACAGCTCCTGCCATAAGGCAAAACTGGTATCTTCTTTTACTATTGGCTCATATTGGAAATGGGACTCCTGTTATGAATTAGGCCTCACAATGTTCCAAATCAGAGTGATATATCCCCCAGAGATTCCTCATAAGAAGAAGCATATTCCCTCTTCTACAAGAAAGAATGTAGACATAGCACTGCAGAGGTTTGTCAAAAGGCTCTTCTAATGAGCCTGACAAACTCAAGACATAGATAATAATGGGGGTTAGAAAACACAAGAGTTACTACACACTCTGGACTGGCTTATCTCTTAAGCCTAATTTAGAGATAAGAAACACACAAAAGCTTGACATAAGTTACTGTAGACACCTTTGCTAAATGGTGCCACAAATACCTTCCCTTACACTGATATCTGTTATGAGGATGGGTAAATGTAGTTAAACTCATATACAAAGGCCAGCACATCAAGGTCCCCTATGGTGCTAGGTTTCACCTTTCACATCAGGTAACATAGTTTACTTAAGACCAAGCAGAAATACCTTCTTCCTTTTGTGAGCCAAACAGAATGATTCCTAGCCTGTGCCTGAATCATAGCATTATTGATAGACACAAATATGTTTATCTGCTTCTAAGTGAGAATATCCTGCTATCTTCTTAGTTGTAAGATTTACTACTGGTTTAAACAAATGTGTATGTTGTCTGCTTTTCACTGAGAATATCCTGTTATTTGTAAAAAAATAACTACTGCACTAAAATTAGAGTAGTTCTGCAAGAATGCCTTTGTAAAACCTATTTCTGTACACTTTTCAAAGCATCTTACCACTGAGATTTATTTGTAGTAAAAATTCCACTTTTTGATATCACGGTAACACTTGACCAATAAATTATGATGCAAAACCTGACACAGCAGAGATGCCTGCCTGGTGATCAGAATGAAGCCAAAACTCTCTCACTCCTATTAGCAGACACCTTACAGCTTTCAGGGACCTCGGACCTGCTATAGCTGGACTCTGGCAAACACTTAAGATACAAACAATCCAGTGAAGAAACAGGCATTAGACCCTAATAGACTCGTCCAAATAAAGCTTCCATATGGCTAACAGACACAGGAAAAGATGCTTAACATTGTTCAACAGCAGGGAAATACTAATCAATACCACAGTGAGATACCACCTCACATCTAGTGGCTAAAAAGCAAAACAAAACAAAACAAAACAAACAACAAAAAATGAAAAACTCCAGAAACAACAGGTGTTGGCAAGGACAGGGATAAAGGGGAACGCTTTGGCACAGTTAGTGGGAATGCAAACTGGGGCAGCCCATCGGGAAAACAATACGGAGGATCCTCAACAGAATAAAAATAGTCTTACTCTAGGACTCAGCAATTGCACACTCAGTATTTATCCAAAAAATACAGAAGGGCTGATTTGAAGAAGCACCTGCACCCCAATGTATATAGCGGCTCTATCAAGAATAGTCAAATGTTGGAAAGGGTCCAAATGTCCATCAATGATGGAATTTGAATTTACTTTATTTATTTTTGTCAGTTTATTCATCTATGTTGAGAAACATAGAAGCTGTGGCATAGATATACAATGGTGTATTATTTGGCAATCAAAAGGAATGATATCCTGACCATCGCAACAATGTGCATGAAACTGAAGTAAATTGTATTATGCTAAGTGTACTACGTCAGTCACAGAAGGACAAATATCATGATTTCACGCATATGTGGAATTTAAGAAACAAAACAGATGAACATAGGGGAAGGGAAAGAAATATAAGATTAAAACAGAGAGGGAGGCAAACCATAAGACAGTGTTAAATACAGAGTACAGGGTTGCCTGGGTGGTTCAGTCAGTTGAGCGTCCGGCCTCGGCTCAGGTCATGAACTAACGGTTTGTGGTTTCTGGGCGTGCATAAGGCTCTGTGCTGACAGCTATCTCAGAGGCTGGAGCCTGCTTGATTCTGTATCTCCCTCTCTCTCTCTGACCCTCCCCTGCTTACGCTGTCTCTGTTTCTCAAAAATAAATAAACAAAAAAAATTTAAAAAAATACACAGCACAAACTGAAGATTGGTGGAGATGAGGTGGGTGGGGACATAAACTGATAGGGCACAGGACATTAATGAGGGCACTTGTTGAGATGAACCCTGAGTGTCATATGTAAGTGAAGAATCCCTAGCGTTTGGTCCTGAAACCAATACTACAGAGTATGTAAAGTAACTTGAATTTATTTTATTTAATGTTGTCAGTTTATTCATCTATTTTGAGAGTGAGTGGACAGGGGAAGGGTAGAGAGAGAGAGAGAGAGAGAACAGAGAGAGAAAATGAATCCCAAGCAGGCTCCTTGCTGTCAGCACAGAGCCCAATGCGGGGCTCAACCTCACGAACCCTGAGTTCATGACTTGAGCCGAATCCAAGAGTCAGATGCTTAACCAAATGAACCAGGGAGGCACCCCCACTAACTTGAATTTAAATAACACTGAAAAAAGAAATCAGGCCAAAAATATCCCCCAAAGATACATGCTTGAGTGTTTATTGCAGCATTATTTACAATAACTGCGAAATGGAAGCCATCCAGTGTTCATCAATATATGAATGGAGAAAGAAGATGTGGTAGATACAGACAATGGAATATTACTCAGCCATAAAAATTTAAGAGTGTTTTCTGTCCTCATCATTGCCTAAATATTTACCTTGTAGGACATTGTGTGTGAGGCTTATGGAGGTGGACAACCTATCCTTCCATAAGGATATAGAGAGTGATATTTAGTATAAATTAACAGTGTATTAGTTTTCTTACTGCTAAATAACTTTGAGTTCAAATACTTACATTACATCATCAAATTCTGTTTGGTCCCGCCCTGTCCGCCAGGGTGGTAAATTGGTCGCAGGTTCCTGAGGGAGGGAGAGAGAATAGGGGGGCAGGAGGCAGAGAGAGTGGAGGCAAGACAAGCGTTTCTGATCAAGCCCAGTTTATTGAGAAATCACCCACACGTATATAGGAATCACGGTGGGAAGCTGACCTAGGTTGGTTGCTAGGAAACAGGGTCAAATGATTATTAGAAAAAGGGGAAACTGAAACTGAAATTTCAAACACAGTATCTAAAAGAGAGCCCAGACTTGCAGTCTGCAATGCTGGGCAGGGGTGCAATTGACACTGCATAAGCCCGAATGCGGTTGATCTTTTGTTCTACTGGCTTCTCCCATTTGCCAGTCTCCAGTCCCTGAATCGGCAAATGCACTTCCCTAGCCCATCTTTGTAATTCAGGGAGCTCCCCTCAGGGAGTGACATTTCCTGTCTGTAAGCTGCCTAACAGCTGAATCTTTGCAGTTTCCCACAAACTTCCTCTCATTTTCTCATTTTTTTAATAGTTTAGTTTCAAATTGGTTTCCATACAACACCCAGTGCCTCTCCCCACATCCTCTCGTTTTCTATTGGAGAAATTATATTTTACCTATGATCACAAGTAGGTAGTTGTGGTCTTTTAAATGTACTTTTTTTTGACAGGTGGTTCTTAAGAAATGTAACAATATATAGTTCTGCATTATGACTATGACTGTTATACTGGATGCCATTCAGAAGTTTATAATGATCCACTCATTAGTGTATAGGCTAGTCCACCTTGAAGCAGCTGTCTTGATTGTACTAGGCTACCATAAAGCAATTATATTGCCACGTTCTCATTATCAATGCATGAATCACGATACCTCTCAATAAATATGAGTTTCTGGGGAGCCTGCGTAGCTCAGTCAGGTAAGCATCTGACTTCGCCTGAGATTATGATGTCAGGGTCATGGGCTAGATCCCTGCATTGGGCTTTGTGCTGACAGCTCAGAGCCTGGAGTTTGCCTTGGATTGTGTATCTCGGTCTCTATTCCTCCCTCACCCCCAATAAAGAAGTAGTTTTAAAAGTCTCTCTCTGCAAAATAAATAAACATTTTTAAAAGTCTGTCTGTCAAAAAGAAATAAACACTAAAATAAAAAACAAATAAATAATTATTTATTTCTTTTTCTTGTAAACACAAAGATAACAATTACATTCTTTGAAGAAGAGAGAGAATGGCTGGGGGTTGTGGTGACATTTTAAAAGTCATTAACCTCAAGGGACATGGGTGAAATCCACACTTGTTTCAGTGACGTGCTCCAGGGGATTCTGGTGCAGGATTTTTTCCCTCAACCCCAGGGATTCCTGGTCTCCCTGCTTCAAAGAATGCAGAGTGGAAATAAAATGATCAACAGGCAAAAGCTGAGTAGAGTATGAGAGAGGGGAGTCCTAGGAAAGCACTCTGTACAGAGAGGGGGCATTGGAGGGTGAAAACCTGAGACAATAGGCAAAGACCTTTGTTTTCTGAGGTTTGCGTCTCTCTTACTCTGGTTCCCTTCCCCCTTGTATCTTCTCAGGTCTGACACTTATTGGCTTCATGACTCTAGAAGCTGGATTTCCCATTCCGGATCATCTCATTTACATTGGATTGTTATGGAATCTGGCCTGGATCACCAGGGGAAGAACCAAGCAGCACTCTGAGATCTCGGAAGGGAGGAGGTTTATTTGAGACCTGTGTGCTCAGAGGAGATCATTCTCCAGAGGTCTAAACTCAGAGCATCAACAGAGGGAATAATTTATAGCCTGTTAGTTCTGCATTTCTCATTAATGCAGGGCGGGAAGAAGAACCCAGAACGGGGAGCCTTTGATCAGGGACAGGTATTTCCTTATCAGACCTGTCGGCCATCTTCAACAGATTTTTCTCTATTAGTATGAGGGGTGGTCCTAGGCCACAGAGTTCCTGTAGGCCTTCTGTTTTATGGTCTCCTACTAATTTTTACTTAGGTCGTTAGTCAAATTCCTGAGGGGATCTTGAGGGGCAGTAGGTGGTGTCCGTCTCATTCTTAAGAGGGACCTCACACCTGAGGGGGTTTTGCTGTGATCAGACACTCCCAGCATTGTTCCAAATTGTGGGTTATTTTCCCCACCCAGAGACCTCAGTTCCTAATCTTTCCCTTTCTGCCTACTAAATCCTATTGTTTTCTATCTAATTCAAAGTGAGGCCCAGGGTGAGGGAGGAAGGTTTCCCATTAACTTCTGAGAGTTGAGAGGTGTCAGAGTGGCTCAGTCATTTCACCGTTTGATTTTGGCTCGGGTCATCATCCAAGGGTTTGTGGGGTCTGTGATTATAGCTCGGAGCATGGAGCACCCTTCAGAATCTGTGAGTGCTTGTCTTTCTGCCCTTTCCCCTCTCATGCTCTCTTTCTCTCAAAAAAGAAAGAAGTATTATAAAAATTTTTTTGAAAATATGAGCGTTGATGCAGGCTTTTCCTCAAGGAGAGATAACAGGCCTCCTGGACAGGAGGTGGGGAGGGTCAGGTCCAAGTAAGTAGCACACTTTATGCTCAAGCAGAATTCCTGGGCTTCTGTGGGTGGGGAGGCGCCCTGAAAGGAAAAAATGAGCCTCAGGGATTGGTCACCCAGAAGGAGCTCCCACCTTCTGAATGGCTGACACAAAGGACTAATCAACTGGGCCTTTTCTGCATCTCAAAGTCATTCCTCCAGGCAAGCAGTTCACTGGGGAAGAAGCTGTATTGGTGGATTTACCAACATTTTCTCCTACTTCAGCTGGGATTTCCCTACAAAGATCTTCTGAGGAAGAAATCTAGAGGAGGTGAAACAAGAAATGGCCGGTTCTCAGGTAAGCCTTGTGCTCCTGGCTGGAGGCCCTGTTGCCTTTTTCTGGGGAAATTCCATGTATGTAGAAACTGCAGGGCATTTGGGTGTCTCAGCCAGTAGAGCATCAGACTCTTGATTTGAGCTCAGGTCATGATTTCAGGAACCTGTGATCCAGCCTTGAGTCAAGGTTCCTGTTGAACTTGGAGCCTAGTTAAGATTTTCTCTCTTCGTCTGTCTCTCTCCTCAATTTGTATTCACTCTGTCTCCCCCACGACTCTCTCTCTGTCTAAAAGTGTGGTAGTGTTGTAAGGATGCAGGTCTGATTCAGGTTTTCTCTCTGACCTTGAAGGCCAGCTAACACCATTAACATTTCTGGGGGCAGGCCTAAAGATGGAGGTTAAGACTAGTCACCTCCTACCTGAGGGTTCTGGGCCCACTCTGTAATTGGTTAAAGTCACTGTCAATGATGTGATGCTATATTGATTGGACCCCTGTACCTGTGTCACAATTTCCTGTAACTCCCCCTTCCCAAACTCATAAAAGGCCCTACCCCGCCATGTTCGGGGCTCACTCCACGTGGATCCGGTGTGTTGCTGAAGTCTGTGAGCCCGAGTTTAGGCTGGCCGGGGCTAAATTCGTAATAAAGCCCTTTGCTTTTGCATGCGTGATTCGGTCTCCCAGGTAATCTCTGGTTTTGGGGGGCGATATTAAAATCTGGGCATAACAGTGTCTCCTCCCTAAGGAAAAAAAAAGAACAAACACCTCAAGATACCTGGCTATATGGGTACCTGACAACATCCCTCTTGGCCTTGTAATTAGATACCACTTGGTCCAACTGCATGTTTGTGTGTTACTATATATGGGAGACAAAGAAGCACAAAATACCTTAAAAAACAACTAAGCCATATGGTTTTCAGGGCTCAGTATCAACCCAACTCAGTGGTGCTGGTAGGAATAAAGTTTTTTCCTGGAACGAGAAGTCTTGGGGTGAGAATCCTGCTGCAAAAGAAATTTTAAAAAAGAAAGCCAATGATTTTTTTTAGTTCTCATGGTTCTGCTTTATATATTCACCTAATTTTTAAGCTTCTCAGAAATGATACCCAAGGTTAGGTGTTTAGAACAATCCTCATCTAATGCCAGAGACTTCTGTCCCTTCCCTCCAAGCTGGCTTCCTGTAGAGCAACAACAGCTGTCACTTTGAATTAAAGTCCAGCAAGTATTGAAAATAGTCCCTTTGTGACAGATTCAGACTGGAGGGTGTTGAGTCCAAGTTGCCTGTTGCTGATGGGGTCTGGTCCTGGGGTGCACTCAAGGAAAACTGTTCCCATTGAGATCTGATCTCAACGCTTTCTCTGCTCTGGGTGGAGCAGGATTATGAAAATGCACAAATACACAAGATGGATAGGGGGCACAGAATAACCTGGAATGTACCTGCTCGTTAGGATGTGGAAAACATACTTGAAAATATTCTAGATATTACAAGACATGGAAACTATTTGTGACTGAAGGGTGTATAAATCCACTATATCCTCAAAGTTGTTTATATGCTGATTTACTGTGTGGGGATCAGAAGAACACACAGGTGATCCTGTGTCCTGAGGTGTGCCTTAAGCATGACATTGTAAGGATGCAGGTTTGAGACAATAGAAGGGCACACAATGCCCAAGGCAAGGGGGACCACCCTTGTAATACCCTTAGCATTCCTAAGGGCAGGCCTAGAAATAGAAGCTATAGGTAATCAGTTATTGCTTAAGGCTAGTTACACCCCATGTGAGGCTCCTGGGTCCTGGGTCAACTCTGTGATTGGCTAGCACTCTAAATGTTGTAATTGGATAAACGTGCTGTCAATAATATTGTGTAATAATAATTGGATCACTGTACCTATGTCACAGTTTCCTGTAACTCCCCCTTCCCAAACTCATAAAAGCCCTACCCCACCTTAGTTCGGGGCTCTCAGCATGGATCCACCACGCCAGTAAAGTCTGTGAGCCCGAGTTTAGGCCCCGGTGAGCCTAAACTTATAATAAAGCCCTTTGCTTTTGCATGCGTGACTCGGTCTCCCTGGTGGTTTCTGGTTTTTGGGGATGATAAAGAAATCTTGAGTATTACAACATCAATTTGTTTCCTTACACCTGCTGGTACCTTCTTTTACTTGGCTTTGTGCTCTCTGCCAGATTTCTCCCATGTAATGTTCATGTTTTCCTTCTTATCACTTGAAATGATTTTAGGCAGATTCCTAAACGATTTCCAGACACCATGATATTTATTTATGTATTTATTTATTATTTATTTAATTTTGCAAAATCAAGGGGCTTTACTAAAGGCTTATATAAGCACAGGCTCACAGAATCTACCAACACACTGGATCCACGTGGAACAAGCCCCGAGCCTGGGGGGGGGGGGGGGGGGTTTGGGAAGGGGGAGTTACAGGAAATGGGGACACAGGTATATTGACAGCAGGTTTAACCATTCATTGATACTTTTGCTGGGGGCCAATCACAACACCTAGAGTATTGACCATTCACTGAGTGGGCCCAGGACCCTCATGTAGGGTGTGACTAGCCTTAGCCTCCACCTTTAGGCCTGCCCTTAGAAATGTTAAAGGTGTTAGCTGGCCTTTCCCGATTGGGCTTTACAAGGGTGGTCCCTCTTGCCTTGGACAATGTGTGCCCTTCTATTGTCTCATGGAGTCAGTTTCAGACCTGCATCCTTACATTCCCCCCTCTGTCTTGTAACTGACCCAATCCTGGGTCAGCTATGTTACCATTGTTCTGGTTTAAGGCTCCATGCTCTTAAGACCATTAACAGAATAGCATTTACCTGCTCTTTGACAAATGTTATAATCTTGTAGTGGCCTCGAACCACAGCGAGACTATCCTGTACAATTCTTCAGCTATTGGCATAGAAGTAACATTGTTCCTCTAAAGCCTGGCATAGCCCTTTTTGGGGTAAGGGGAATTTCTTACCCTGTAAAGGGCATAGGGAAGGAGAGTTTACCCAATTCCTGCCAGTCTTCATGGTTAATTTGGTAACGGTCTCTTTTAGAGTTTCTAATATCTGGTGCTGCCTGGTTCACAAAAGCAAGAATGACAGCCAATTTGTTCAGGATCCTTGGGCGTATAAGTGCAATACGCCTTTATGATTTTTTTTTTATATTACTAACCTTAGCCAAATTGGTGGGCCATCTAGTGGCCACTCCAAGACCCCCCATTAATGATATTTAAACTGGAAACTTCTTGCTCCCAGTTTCTCCTTCCCTGTATTTTTTTAAATGTTTATTTATTTTGAGAGAGACTAGAGCAGTGGAGTTGCAGACAGAGCGCATGAATCCCAAGCAGGCTCCACAGCGACAGTGGAGTGCTCAGACTCAAAACCCTGAAACTCTGACCTGAGCTGAAAGTCAGATGCTTAACTCGCTGAACACCCAGGCGGCCCTTCCTTGTAGTTTCTGATGAGGAGAACAAAGGCAAAATAAATGTAGATAAAATTAAACTTTCTTAGAACCTGCACCCCACTGGGAAGTACTTGACACTGGCAGAGGAATATATTCCTCAAGGAATTTACAACGCCTTTGTGTTCATGTTTTACTAGAGGCGATAAGCAAGTTTAGCTTGACAATAGCCAGACTTACAGGATCCAGTGGGTCTTCTTTTACTTGTGAAAATCCCTTTAGAAACTTCTATATCTACCCCCCAACTTAAGGTATATAACCAATAGCTCCTAATTACACTGCAGCTCATTTTATCCGCAGATCCCATCCCTGTGCTTTAATAAGATCAGCCTCATTCACCAAAAAGGCCTCAAGAATCCTTTCTCAGGCATATATTTCTTCCTGGCCCACCTCAGGTCAGTTTCCATGAGACAATGAGGTCTCTTTTTTTGTGTGTAGTAGTTGTAATGACCTCCGGGAATAAAGGTCCCAAACCAGTTAGACCTGCATCCCATAGGTTTTTATTTCACTGCATGGTCATGACACAGACATACTGTTCTATTTGTGTTTTTTTATAAAGAGAAGAACCCCATAATTACCTTGTTTGGGCATCTTGAAATCCTGAAGTACCATAGAGCACTAATGAGGCCTGAAATAAAAGCTTTCAATGAGGGGTGCTTGGGTGGCTCAGTCATTTAAATCTTAAGTCTTGATTTCAGTGCAGATCATGATCTTGAGGTTCATGAGATACAGCCCCATGTAAGGCTGCATGCTAACCTTAGGAGGGCTCGTGAGATTCTCTCTCTCTCTCTTTGCTCCTTCCCGTGCACTGTTGCCGGAGTCCAGCTCCTGCAGGTCCAGGGGTCCCCCGAAAGATGACGGTGCAGGCCAAAGAGAAAATGGGAGAGCCTTGTGTTTTCGTTCTGATCCCCAGACAAGCACTCCCGCCCATCTGGCAGGCATCTCCGTCTTGTCTGGTTCTCAAGGTTTATTTGCCTGCCAGATGGGCGGGAGTGCTTGTCTGGGATTCAGAACGAAAACGCAAGGCTCTCCCACTTTCTCTTTAGCCTGCACCGTCAACCTTCGGGGGACCCCTGGACCTGCAGGAGCTGGATTCCGGTGACAGTGCACGGTAAGGAGCAAATCTTGTCTGGTTCTCAACGTTTATTTATGGCAAAAGGTACAAGGACAAGAAAGGGCAGTAAATGATTTCCAATGGATAAGTTTTACAATTTTAGCCACAGGCACTCAAGGTGTCATAGGTATTTTCACAAAACCTCAGGTCTAGCCTCAAGGAAATGACCTTTAACCAAGAGGCAAACAGCATTCTTTAGTAAAGGTCAGTTTTTTATGAGTAAGGGTCATTAGGCTGTTATCACTCTAAGAGGAAGTTCCCAGAGAGAGAAGTTCTCAGGAGATCTGCAAGCTCTCATAGTCCCAAAGATGATAGATACATTTTATGCAGTAGTGACTATCACAAAGGCATTCAGGCCCAGAAGGTGTTCAGTTATCCGTATTGCTTAGGGAAAGTTATGTGTTGCATTAGGGTGTATCTAGTTTACTTGCTTATCTTTTCCCTGACCAGGTGGAGTCACCTCTCAGGGACAGGGTGGGGGGGGGAGAGGGGGGGACAGCCAACCCCTGACTCTAATTAGCAAAACACTCTGAGGTTTGGTGCTCAAGCAAAAATGAAAGCTTCAAGAGGGTAGATTTTGGGAGCTACCTGGGGGCAAGAGACTGTGCAACTTGCTGTACCCTCACCAGGAATATTCACTCTACCGGTGAGTTCAAATAGCTCCCATCACTGTACTCTTTGTTTCTCAAAATAAATAAATATTAAAAAAAAAAAAAAAAGCTTTCAAGGTGCCTGTGTGGCTTAGTTGGTCAAGTATCTGACTCAATTCAGGTCACAATATTAGGGTTCATGATATCGAGTCCCATGTCTTTCTTTCACTCTCTCTCCCCTTCTCTTTTGGGATTCTCTTCTCTCTCTTCACCCTCTGTCACTTGTGCCCACTCTCTATAAAGAAGAAATTAATTATATATTACAAAAGATTTCCGAGAAATATTATGTTATGAGATCATTAAGTACTGTGGTCAAGATATTATTTTTGAGATGCTATATGGTAATGTTATATGGTACAAGATCGGTAGTTTATTGAAGTAGCACAGAGATTGGACCTGTGGGCAGAAAGAACTCTGCTTCGGCTCTAGAATGCTTATATGTTCATGGGGGAACATAGGTACCCAGAGTGTTCAATCACAAAATTTCTTTACATTTCTCCTTGTAAAGTTACTTCTGCCAGGTTTTTCTGGTAATTATCTTTTTGTTCAATATTTACGATTGGGAGACCCTTTAGAATATGGAATATCCAGGGGCCCTCTCTCGGCCACTTCACCTATTGCAGCATGCTTGCCCATGCTGTTTTTCACAATACAAGTAAACAAACAACAAAACAGAAATGCAGAAAGCAGTCTTTATTTGATGCTTACCAAAACTATGCAGGGTCTAGGTCAGCCTTCTGTGGTGATGGTGAACATATTGATTTGTATCGCTCATCATAGTAGACTCAGAAATGAACACCGTTATTTAATTCTATGTGTTTATGTTGATAGTGTGAGTAAAAGACCTAAGCACCATCATCTACAACTAGATGGAGGAGTTTCATGTCATTAAAATGTTTTCTGTTTGGTTGGTTTTTTATTTATTTTTGAGAGAGACAAAGGAGAGGCAGTGAAAGAGAGGGAGAGAGAATCCCAAGCAGGCTCCACGCTGTCAGCACAGAGCCAGAAGTGGGGCTTGAACTCAGGAACTTGGCAATTATGCCCTGAGCTGATATCAAGAGTTGAACACCAAACTGACTAATCCACCCAGGCACTGCTCATTCCAACTGGTTTTGAGTCACCCTGATAATTTTCTACTCTATCACCTCTAAACTTACATAAAGACTTTCAAAAATGTATAGATGTGTAAACGTAGGTCGATTTTGAGTGCATACCTTCTTTTCATCCTTCTTAGGTTTAACACCTGGTATGAACATTGATTTTCGGTCCATTCTCTGTATTAACCCGCGTGTCATTTTAAATCGCCTCTAGGTCCGTTAACCTGGATTAAAATGCAATCTGGGCCATGTACCGAATGCTTGACAAAAGATTCAGTAAAAATAGAAAAATATATTCCCTCAGAAATAATATTATTTTCCATGAATTTATGAAAAACTCTTAGAAGATCTCTACTAACCAGGAAATGCATAGGAAACCCTGTTGCCTTTGTTGCTATTGTAGTAGAACCTGCAATTGCCAGAAAACCCATTCAGTTCCAAGTCCTCCAAGTGTTCTTGTCATTGAGTTCTTCCTCTTTGTTATTGCTGTGTATCTCCTGACTCATAGACTAGTGCCTTTTTAGAAATGTCAACACCTACCTTTCCCAGAACTTCTGAACAAAATTTCCATTAAAAAATTTTTTTAATGTTTTTTGTTTATTTTTGAGAGACAGAGAAAGAGAGAGAGCATGAGCAGGGTAGGGTCAGAGAGAGAGGGAGATACAGAATCCGAAGCAGGCTCCAGACTCTGAGCTAGCTGTCAGCACAGAGCCCTATGCGGGGCTCGAACCCACAAACCGAATCATGAGATCATGACCTGAGCCGAAGCTGGTCGCTTAACCAACTGAGCCACCCAGGCGCCCGCAAAATTTCCATTTTTAACAAGATCTCTCTCCAAAGTACTGTTCTGAACTCTAATTCATGTTAGAATATGCTAAGTATATTTGTAAGTCACCAGAACTTTCCATTAAGAAATAGACACCACATGGCTCATTTGGTTTAGTGTCTTACTTCAATCCGGTCATGATCTCATGCTTTGTGAGTTTGAGCCCTGTTAGGCTCTGTGCTGACACCTCAGAGATGTGAGCCCACTTTGGATTTTGTGTCTCCCTCTTTCTCTGCTCCTCTGCTGCTCATGCTCTGTCTCTCTCCTTCAAAACTACATAAACAATCACACACACAAAAAATCTAAAAGTAGACACCATATGTCTTGGGTTTCAAAAATAAAAATCAAAAATAAATAATCAGAAACACATTGAAAAATACACAGACACCACATATAGTATAGGATGTAAATACAGGACACAAATATGTGTGTGCCTGTGTTGATGTTTTCATTTTACATATTCTCTCCAGTAAATACATGACTGATATCAGTTCATACCTCAGTGTTAAGGAATATATTATAGCATAATACTGTGTCACAATTCCCTTACTGCAGAAAGCAAGGAACACATCTAAGCCCGAACCAGTTTTCCTAATACAACTGAACTAACAGGAGTTTAGTCTTTGGTGAATCACAAAAAACCTCTACCAGGTGGGGATGTAGGACAAAGGAAAATTGATTTACAGGAAATAAGGAGAGCACAGGGTATAACTTCCGAACTAGAGACACACAGAGGAAGGGGCAATGGTTTCTCTCTCTCTTTTTTTTTTTTAAGTTTCTTTGAGACACAAGAAGGGCAGAGTAGGGGCAGAAAGAGGAAGAGAGAGAATTTCAGTCAGTCTCTGCACTCTCAGCACAAAGCCCAATGTCGGTTCAAACTCAAGAACTGTTAGATCATCACCTGAGCTGAAACTATGAGTCGGACAGCAGAGCCATTGAGGCGCCCCAGAATGGTTTCTGTGTATTTTGAGTTAGGGTGGATATTTAGAATGGGGAGGCTGGGGATAAGGTTGCACAGGAGCCTTAAGAAAACAGTTCTATACATTCTCTGTATGTTACATAGTAAGTGACATTTGTGCTCCTTGTTGGGTGGAGATTTTATTTTAGTATCATGATGAGGTAAAAGCTCCTGGGTGGCAGAGTCTCTTATGCTTCCACCTCTTGATTTAGGCTCAAGTCAGGATCTGACAGGCTTGAGGAAGTCGAGCTCCTTGCTGAGCATGAAGCCTGGCTGGACTTCCTCTCTCAGCCCCACCCATACTTGTGCCCTGTGTTTGAGGAAATAAACATTAAAAAAATACATAATGAGATAAAGATAACTGTCCTCACTCCACACTTTACCCTGAAGTTCATCTGCATAGATGTGACTCAGGGATTAAGCTCAAGTTGAGTCAACTCAAGTCCTTCCTCAGGGCAGTCATTACCATTTATTGGATACTTTGTGCTTCCACCACAGGACACTGTGCCCATGGGGTGTTGTGCCTAAAGTGAAAGGGAGGTATAATAAGAGGTAAAGTAAAAGGAGGGACTACGATCAGTGAGCACAGGCAGGTAAGCAGTGAAGATTGGGTCGTGGGGTCCAGCTGGTGACATTATCTCTTGCATCTTTGGTACCATCATGACTGTCTCATGTGTCCACTTGGTAACTGGGGTATTTGTTGCAGGAACTGCCGACTTTGGGCGATGTGGCCATAGAATTCTCTCAGGAGGAGTGGGGATGCCTGAACCTCAGCCAGCGGGAACTTTACAGGGATGTGATGTTAGAGAACTACGGACATCTCCTCTTCTTGGGTGAGGATCACTCCTTCCAGTTTCCAAGCCACTCTCAGGGTATTGTTCCTTCCACTGAAGACTGTCTCTTGGAAATTCCTCCTTGCGTGCCTAGGATTCATATCTCTACAGTAAGGGAAAGATGTAGGGGTTTTTAGATGTACAGAAACATCTTTGTGATGCTTCCTTTCAGGTGAGTTTTCCCTTCCTTAGAGTTACATCATCATTTCTCATATTAATGGCAATTCTAAACACTGAGTGGCTTAAAATAGTATTTCTGTCTTTAATATGAATTTCTACTCATACTGGTAGTTGTAATACTCAGCGGTGGAGGTCACGACTTGAACCTTGCAAATCTGTCCTGTGTGTTCCAAAGGGGACGTTGGGCAACAGCATTTGGGGATGACTTTCTAGAATTCTAGAATGTCCTCTCTTCTCTACAAAGTCCAATACTGGGTTGAAGGGTAGACTCTCCAGCAATACTCATATTCCTTTGTTGTAACAAACAGGTCTTGTTGTGTCAAAGCCCGACCTGGTCATCTTTTTGGAACAACAGAGGAACCTATGGGATGTGAAGAGAAAGGAGACCGTAGCCTCATACCCAGGTAGGTGGGAATGAATGAGGAGATGCCAGAGGTGAGGTCCCAATGTGAAGGATGATGACAGACCTTAAAAAGTGGTTTGAGCAGCCCTTCTTGAATGGCTATTAGCTTGAAAAACCTAGTTTCATGTCTCTTTCTTTCACAGAAGGACATCTGCTTCCCAAGAACACATCACCCTCTTAAATTCTCTAAGGATTCTCCTTCAGTTCCTCCAAAGGTCTTTCACATCCACAGTGAAGGCCTCCATAATCTGATTGGTTATCCATTGCTTTGAGGGCTCAGGGAAATCTCTGTATTTCTGAGGAAGTCTATATTCATTCGTTTCTGAGAGTTTGCCTTGTGTGAGAAGTGGGTCAGGCAAGCGGTAGGCATATTGGGGTTTGGTGCAGAAATCCTAGGAACACTGGGCACAGATACCACCTTTTATGTGGTTTCTGCTTTCCAATATAATTGAGGCTTTAATCTTAATTACACAAAATTGAGACCCACTAATTTCATAGATAATGAAACACCTCCTTAAGAGGGGAAAATGTAACTCTTTATTTCTCTTCAAAAGTTCAGTTTTTAGGGTACATGGGTGGCTCAGTTGCTGAAGCATCTGACATCAGCTGAAGTCATGATCTCACAGTTAGTGAGTTCGAGTCCCACACAGGCCTCTGTGATGACAGCACAGAGCAAGCCTGGAATTCTGTCTTCCTGTCTCTCTGCTCCTCCCGTACTTGGGTCTCTCTCTCTCTCTTTCAAAATTAATTAAAATAAACTTAGAACTAATAAGAAAAGCTCATTTTTTGATGCTATTAAATATGTAATATAAGAAATTTCCATTCTATATGTCCCATTCCTATATGGTAAAATAATTTAAAGCTCCTAGTATTTTCCTAGAAATTCTACAAAAATTAATGTTACAGGAGAGGTAGAACATTTAGAATTCAAAACTTGCAGCCTCTAATAAATCTCTATTCATTTTTTCTTAATAATTGAATCATTTTGTCATTTTGTCATCTATAATATGAAGTTATGTGACTTTGTCATATATGTTTTAACCTCCTGAGTAGTTGCTTATGAGATTACATTATGATTTATCGTATGAGACATTTTTTGAATTTTTTGTAATGTTGGCAAACGACAGAGTGAGCAAGGGAAGGCAGAAAGAGGGAGACACACAGAATCGAAATAGGTTCCTGGCTCTGAGCTGTCAGCAAATTGCCCCAGGGCTCCAACTCACAGACCATGAAATTGTGGCCTCAGCCACAGTCTGACTGTGGACCTACTGAGCCACCTACATGCGCCTGTAGCTATGACACTAAACTCTGACTCTGTACCCATAAGAAAAGGCACATTTTGCGGTGCCTGGGGGGCTCCTTCAGTTGAGCCACTGGCTTTGACTCAGGTCATGAACGCTGGGTTCTTGGATTTGAGACCTGCCTCAGGATCTGTGCTGACAGCTAGCTCAGAGCCTGGAGCCTGCTTCGGATTCTGTATCTCCCTCTCTCCTTGACCCTCCCCTGCTCACACTGTCTCTCTATCTCTCAAAAAATAAATAAAATATTAGAAAAAAATTTTAAAAGAAAAGGCATATTTTGGATACTGGAATGTCTTCATGTAGAGGAAAAATGTAAAGTATATTTATTAATTTCAACCTTGGAAAGCCCTAATGGAAGCCCTTATGAATTAAGCACTTAAAAGACATTATTACACACAATTTAAGGGTATAACTCATTTTTGAGAATTAAGAAAGGAAATAACTTTCATTTATTTTAAGTTTTTTTTCCCCCTTGTGATTTGAGAGATGGAGAGAGAGAGTAGAGGAGGGGCAAAGAGAGCAGAGAGAATTCCAGCAGTCTCCACACTGTCAGTACAGAGCAGGATGTGGGGAAGGAACTCATAAACGGTGAGACGATGACCTGAGCTGAAACCTTGAGTCAGAGCTCCACCCTCACTGAGCCACCCATGCCCCCCAAAACATTTCATTTCTGAACATACAAACAACATTAAAGATGTAAAATATGCCAACAATAGCTTTTAAAACTTTTTGGGGGGATTAAATAAACATACAAACTGAGTGATGCAGAAAATCTAATGATTGGGGGTGCCTGGGTGCCTTAGTCAGTTAAGTGTCTGACTTTACCTCAGGTCATTATCTCACAGTGTGTGAGTTTGAGCCCTGCATCAGACTCTGCTGATGGCTCAGAGCCTGGAGCCTGCTTCAGATTCTGTGTCTACCTCTCTCTCTGTCCCTGCTCAGCTCACTCTCCATCTCCCTCTCTCAGAATAAAATAAAGATTAAAAAAATTCCTTTAAAGATTAAAAAAGGAAAAAAAACCCCCAAAAACTAATGATACCTTTTCTGAAGTTGAATTTCTCTGATTTCAGTTTTTTTATAGGAAATTTTATTTCTATTCATCAGATAGTAGAAGGTAGAATGCCTTTACTTTTATTCTTTACCTTTCAGCTCTATCTTTCGATGGTACTGAGAAGCTCCTTCCAAAGATATTCACAGAATCTTCCTTCCAAAGTGTGTCAGTGGATCCATATAAACCTAGCGCCGTTGAGAATGGACACTTAGTGATGGGCTGGAAGAAGGATGGGGAGAGTGAAGGGCATCAAAGATGTCTGGGGACTCTTTCGCCAGAGAACAATGAATGTAATCAATACGGGGAGGTCTTTGGTCAAAGCGCCAACCCTATTACACATAAGAGTACACAATTGGGAGAGAATCCTTCTAAATATAATGAATGTGGGAAAATACCTAACCAGTCACTTAATGTTGGTGATCAAAAGAGGATTCGAGTGGGAAAAAACCCAAACATGTGCAATGAACCTGGGAACATGCTTAGTCAGTCGTCAAGACTACATATAAACAAGACAATCCATATTGGGCAAAAAGGTTACATTTCCAAGGAGTGTGGCAACGCCTACAATGGGCATTCAGCAGTAATTCAACATCAGAAAGTGCACACTGCAGAGAACCCTTACAAATGTGTAGAAGGTGGTAAAACCTTTAAATGTGGCTCATCAGTAAATGGACAGAGTCAAATTCATACTGGAGAGAAACCATACACACATGAACAATGTGGGGTGGCCTTTACCCAACACTTACCTATTACCAACCATCACCGACTCCATACTGGAGAGAGACCTTCCCAATGTCAAGAATGTGGTAAGTCCTTTACATGCTTTTCAAGCCTTACCAACCATCACCGACTCCATACTGGAGAGAGACCTTACCAATGTCAAGAATGTGGCAAGACATTTACCAATTCCTCATATGTAACCAAACATCACCGAATCCATACTGGAGAAAAACCATACCAATGTCAAGAATGTGGCAAGGCCTTTACCCAATCCTCAGACCTTACCAGACACCACAGAATCCATACTGGAGAGAAACCTTACCAATGTAATGAATGTGGCAAGGCCTTTAGCAGGCCCTCATTTCTTTCCAGACATTACAGAATCCATACTGGAGAGAAACCTTACCAATGTCAAGAATGTGGCAAGGCTTTTAGCACGCCCTCAGAGCTTACTAGACATCACAGAATCCATACTGGAGAGAAACCTTACCAATGTCCAGAATGTGGCAAGGCCTTTACATGCTTTTCAAGCCTTACCAACCATCACCGACTCCATACTGGAGAGAGACCTTACCAATGTCAAGAATGTGGCAAGACATTTACCAATTCCTCATATGTAACCAAACATCACCGAATCCATACTGGAGAAAAACCATACCAATGTCAAGAATGTGGCAAGGCCTTTACCCAATCATCAGACCTTACCACACACCACAGAATCCATACTGGAGAGAAACCTTACCAATGTAATGAATGTGGCAAGGCCTTTAGCAGGTTCTCAATTCTTTCCGGACATTACAGAATCCATACTGGAGAGAAACCTTACCAATGTCAAGAATGTGGCAAGACATTTACCAGTTCCTCATATGTAACCAAACATCACCGAATCCATACTGGAGAAAAACCATACCAATGTCAAGAATGTGGCAAGGCCTTTATCCAATCCTCAGTCCTTACCAAACACCACAGAATCCATAATGGAGAGAAACCTTACCAATGTACAGAATGTGGCAAGGCCTTTACATGCCTCTCAAGGTTTACCAACCATCACCATTTCCATACCTAGAGAAACCTTACCCATGTAAAGAATGTGACAAGGCCTTTAGCCAGCTCTCATTCCTTACTGGACATCACAGAATCCATCCTGGAGGGAAACCTTATCAATGTAAAGAATGTGCGAAGGCCTTTTCCAAGCGCTCACACCTTACTAGACATCACACAATCCACACTGGAGAGACTCCCTAGCAATGTAAAGAATGTGGCAAGGCCTTTAGCTGTTCGTCATACCTCAGTCAACATCACCAAATGCATACTGCGGAGAAACCTTACCAATGTGAACAATATGGCAAGGCCTTTCAGCAGTCCCCATGTCTAAACCTACATCGCAGAATTCAACTAGATTGACACTTTGCAAATGTAAAGAGTAAGGCCAGATCGTTAAGTGACTTTACACCTTACCAGCATCACAGAATTCATACTAGATAAAAGTCAGCGATGTATAGAATGAATTCAGGTGTTTATTCACTCTTCAATCTGTACTCATTATCAGAGATTTTATATTAGAGCAAATCGTTCAAATTCAGAGTACATGAGGAAAGTTTTGTGGACTGCTCACCCCTTATTTCACATTGGAAAACTTATACTGGAGAGTAACCACTGCATACTAAACAATGTGTCAGGCCTTTTGAGCAATGCTACATCCTGACTCCTGATTGGAAAAGGAATACCGGGGTGGATTTTGCAAATATAAAGAATTTGGGAAGCCTGTAATTCAGAGGTGAAGCTTCATTCTGCATCCCAGAATTCGTACTGGAGAAAAAGCTTAAAATGTACAGAGTGTGGTGAAACCTCTATGACTACTCACCCCTACTCAGGATCACAGACTTTATACTGAGGAGAAACATCACAAAGGGAAAGAATGTGTGTAGCCTATAGCCGGAACTCACAACTTGCTCCACATCATAGCTCTCTGACAACATAGAAAGTCACATGTAGAGAAAATTGCAGCACTTAGAAGTGGAATTTGATATTTAATCAGTATCTGAAAATGCACATAAGATTTAACTCCTAAAAACATATAAAGGAGGAAAGGCCTTCATTTTAAATGTACACTTTAGCAAACACCAGACAGTGTATGAAAGAAGGTAGTTTGGAAGGCATAAATATTTATAACAATATGTTTATTGACATCAAATATCAATAAATGTCACAGAATTCACCTTGGAATGTAGTATAACCGTTTCTACTAAGTCACACATCAAAATCCTGATATAAAGGAATAATACAAAATTAAACATGATGTACATGCTATTATGCCTCAAAGGAGTAGATGGATTAGTTTTTGTAATGTTGATATTTTTTGAGAGAGAGAGAGAGACATAGAGACAGCAGGATTTGGGAGAGGCAGGGAAGGAGGAAAACACAGAACCTGTAACAGGTTCCTGGCTCTGAACTGTCAACATGGAGCCCGATAGGGGGCTTGAACTCACGAACTGCAAGATCACCATCTGGACCAAAGTTTCATGCTTAACTTAGTGAAACACCCAGGTGCCCCTAAAAGGACCAACTTATGCGTAGGTATAATTATTTTCTGTCTCCGTGCTCTTTTCTGTCACATCAACCCTGTCTGATATATGTGACTGGAAAGTATTAGTATATTTCTACTCTCAAAATACTTCCAAAATTCATTAATTCTGAGTGGCTTTTGAAAATTATGTGGCTGATTATTGATGCAGCAGAGATGCGACATGCCTTTCTTCACTCCGTGTGACTCATGCTTATTCTTCATGGAAGATGAAGGGCAACATAGTACACAATGTATAAAGAAAATGTATACGGAGATGGTGTTGTTGGTGAAGACATTGATGCAGGTTCTCATGAAAGAAGTGTTGAAAACATCATTCTTTCCCTTGTATTAAGACAAAAACATTGTTGAATATTACAAATAAAATAATTTCCCACTAGTTATTAAGCCAAAAAGAGGTGTCAGTGTAGTGAAACACTGGTGTAATTTCACTACAGCAATAGTTAATGTCATTGAGTTAATGTGGTTGGAATGATGAAGTCCTCAGAGACTTTAGAAAGAGCAAAACTAATTCTCCACAAGATCGCATACAATAATAAATACACATGTTGAATATTGTCTAAAAACTTATATTTGGACACAGAACGATAGAGTGCGAGTGGGGGAGGGGCTGAGAGATATACAGAATCCGAATCGGGTGCCAGGCTCTGAGCTGTCAGCACAGAGTCCTGTTCGGATCACAATCATAACCATGAGACAGTGACCTAAGCTGAGGTCAGATGCATAACTAACTGAGCCACCCAGATGCCGCTATAAATACATATCTTTGATGAATGACCTCAGGCCTGGAAATTATGGAAGTCTATTCCCACATTAGTTTATCAACAAATACTTTCTGATGGCTTGTATTCTATGTTTTGTACAATTGTAATAGAGTGGATTTGCAATGCATACCTAGTCTGTGTGTGATGTCAATACATTTAATTAACAAAACAATTGTGTGTAATGTGTTAACATGCATGTGTACAGAGTAAATTTTATCCCTACACCAATGTTAACCTCTCCTGAATTTTTTCGGGAGGGGGTGGAAAGTAAGAAAATGTGACGATTTCCCTCCAGGGTAGGATGGGAACCCGACGTGACTCCCTTTTGGAACTTCAAAGTCACAGGCAACTGTTGGTTACATCTTCTGAGGAAATAAATGTCAGAGGGATAAGGAACTGGCCAATGGGGTGGGTTTCTGAGGATTAGGGAAGTGTCATTACATCTTCGTGATTTAACTGAATTCCTGCGTGTTGCTGAGGACCAGATGCTGTGAGATGACACGCATTCCTGTGATGCCCAGGCCTTGATCAGTGGCAGTTATGGAGGAGGACATATTGGAAGATGTAGTCATTGTGGACATAGGTTTCATATGTCATGTTTTATGGTAGATATTGAAGATGATGCTCTAAGGGACTAGGTATAGGGGAATAGGTTCAGAGGCAGGGACCCAATGAGATTGATTAGAAAGCTCTATTATTTGAAGTATTTTCATTCTCTGAATTAGGGGCTATAGACAATCTACAAAGCCACATAGGAAGCAGGGAGTTTTTAAGGGGGAGTCAAAGAACTACTGAGCCTTGACCTGCAGGGGAAAATGGTAAAGTGCTGAAACATTCTTGATACGATCTGAAGACTTGCTGGCATCAGAGAAGGCCACTTTTCTATGATGGTCAAGCTTGATCTCCTAGGAACTTTGTGCTCCTTGTTTCCCCAGCATCAGTGGTCTGTGGAAATCTAAAAGAAGCTATAATTAGTTAAGCCATAAACTAGAGACCATAGATCAATGCATTAGAGGTATGTGCCCATGAAAGTATTTGGAACAGTTATAGTCTGAGAAAGTCTGTATTTGGAAAGTAACATACGTACAGCATTCAGGCAGTGTTAATGGAGCTTCTACTCTGCACACACACAGCTTTTACTAAAATGGTGCTGTGCTTGGGACCACAGGAATGTGCATTTGAGTTACACTTCAGTATACTTATTCCCCCCAGAATGTGGATGCCGTGCCCTGCCTTTCTGTTTCTTTTTCTTCCATAACATTAATGGATAAAAGAGGAGCTAAATATGGTTTGGAAGAATATACAAGAGCATGAACTGGAACCTCAGATGAAATTCTCATTGATGACTAAGAAGCAAATTGGCATGCGACAAACAGGAGAAATTCAGATTTAATATACATGAATGGACACTCCACAAGCACAGGATAGCTGCGTAGGGAAAGTAAGGTGTATATGTGTTTGAAGAGGAGAGAAGGAGGAGGAGAAGGACAGGGAGGAGAAGAAAGAAGGAAGGAATAAGGAGGAGGAAAGAATCAAGTCTGGGGCCTCCAAGGGAAAAAAATGTAAGTCACGAGAAGATGAAAAGGAAATATTTGATAAGCGAATATTATGCAGCACTCTAAAACAGGAGAACATGGAAAACTTTGTTCCCATGGTCCTTCCTGGATTGCCTATGTTGACCATATCTAGGGTTCTATCATAATGTAGTCTCGTATGGTGACTGCTCTCATCCTGGAGCAGGCTTTGTATGTATATTATTTTTTAGACAGGGAGGTGAAAAGTAAACATTTTTTCTGAATCTGCTTAATTTTGATGGCTTATTAACTCTAAATAATCTTTCTGCCAAGGGGTCCACCATAGAAGAGCGTGAGTGGGGCTCCTACAACCTGGAGGTGATTGTGTTGAATTAAACAAGAATCACACAGAAAAGAAACTACTGTATGAAATCACATGGGATGTAAAGTAAGTAAAAATCAGGGCCCATGAGTGTTTCATTCGGCTGCGTGCCAACTTTGATTCAGGTCATGACCTTGTAGTTCATGAATGTGAGCCCCGTATCAGGCTCCCACACTTATCACAGGGCCGGATTGGGATTCCTGCTATTTCCTCTTCTTGCTCCTGTTTCACTCATGCTTTCTCTCTTTTGCCAAATAAATAAACTTTAAAAAAAAAGGTTAAAGTGACAGTCATCAAAGTACGGACTAGAATATTGACCGCAACTGACGGTGACAGAAATGTTGAGATGATAATGGCATTTTGAGGTTTCAGCAGGGGGACCTCCCAATCCCTGTCACTCATAGTCAGTGGCAGATTCAACAGGAAGGGCAAGTCTTCACGTTCCACAAACTCGACCATGGAGGTAGGCTGTCCTTCCTGGTCCTGTGACGTCGAACGACTAGCACTTGGACTCTTAATTTAGGATGCCCTTTAATGTGTTTGAAAAATGAAATGCATTTTGCCACGTTCCTTGATAAATATGCCGGTGTCCTTAGTGTAAAACTGACCTAATTTTGTTGTGTAGCAAAACTTTCCTTGTGTTCTTTTTTGCATGGAAACCCTATTCTTTTCCTATGTTTTGGTTGGCGGTGTCTTTTGGTTCGACACCCACCAAAAGGAAATCAGTTGTCGGTTAGAATTTCACAATGTTGTGGATATTTACTGTTTTAACCTTCGGCAACAATTGGATGTTTTTAAATGGAAAACATATTGCTGAATGAGTATGCACAAGAAGCACTGAGGTTAATGAGAAAGACTGAAACATAGGCAGCAAAACAACCAGTTGTCTGCTCCCATGTACCTACTTAGGGTTTAGCTTTTTGAGACTGGAAATTAACAGCCAAACCAAATATTCAGCTCCTTCAATCTGTTCACTGAGGGGGAGTTCAGCGTGGGGCCAGACCTGGAACGTCTTGAGAAGAAGGTGCATCTGAGTGGTGCCGTGCAGGGAGAAGGTTCTAGGCTTCTGAATTCTCTATCCTATGGTGTTTTGCCAGGTCCTGTCCTGACTTTGTGCAGGGGACAGTGGCAGGCTTCCCAAAATGTGCCCTTTGTCATATTGATTATTTGAAAGAAAAGCTACTTAAGAAACAGCCAATGGAGTAGGAACACTCTACCCCCCAGCTGTCCCCGGAAAGCAGGCAATCAATCTTCCACGTAATAGATCCCTATGCTGCACAGAGAGGGAAAGAGATATTCTTATCACCACAGATAGGGAGTTTAGAGCTGAGCCTTCTTCAACAACAAACCGTGGTACTGTTCACTAGTGCTACCACTACCCAAATTCCATTTAGAATTCCGTACTAATTGAAAGCCGAACAGGACATTATTACACAGTTGACAAAAAATTTTTCATAGATACTTGAGGAAAGTAAAGGCATGTCTTCCATCAAAGGGTGTACAATATTGTAAATCCACATTTAAGCAAGAGTTAGCCTCAGCCTGAAAAACATGGGGAGTATAAGTCACAGATCATTTTATCAGAGGAATAAGAATGTTTCTTGAATGCTTGTAATGGGTATTTTGATCAAGAATCAGACAGCGATCTTGCAGTGGTTCGCTTGCAGTGTGTTTGAAGTTAATATATGTTAGTGAATAACAGTGAGTGGATTTTCATGCGTGAACAGTGATCTGTAGTAGATGGAGTGTTCTCCGATACCAGCCTTATCCACCCCACCTTCATCAAGTAAACAGACAGGAACACAAAGTACGTTAGAACCTTGAACCTCATGGGCTTGAATTGTGGGTCCACTTACAGTCAGATGTTTTTACAGGACAGTATTGTAAATATATTTTTCTTTCTTCTAATGTTCCAATATTTAAGTGTTCTTGATAAAATTTCTTGTTAACAATAAGCTGTTAAAATAAAGTGTTATGGAGTCAAACTTATACGTGGATTTAACAGCATGGGTGGTGGGTGGACTGAACTAAATCCTTGAAAGGTCGCTTGTACTTGTTAAAACAGTGGAATGAAGCAATGGACTTTACTGTTCCTCTTTTACTTTACTAGATGAGTGACATTTGTACAGACAGATACCTTGCTATAGGCACTGTTGATGAAGTCTAGAGGATCATCATCCTTCAGAGAGAGAAAAAATGAGACAGGACATCAGTCAGGATGAGGACTACAGCTTCTTTAAACCTCCCCATCCATCTGTGTTGCAGTTGAGAAATCCCTGTGTTTGAGGAAGCCTGAAGAACATTATTAAGGGAGGAGAGGGGACTGAGAGGAGATCAGAGTTTTTCCCCATTGAGAATTATATTAGCTGTGGGTTTTTCATAGACTGCTCTTATAATGTTTAGGTAAATTCCTTCTATTCCGACTTTCTCAAGGGTTTTTATTAAGAAAGGGTGCCGTATTTTGTCAAATTCTTTTTCTGCATCTATCGACAGGACCATATGGTTTTTATCCTTTCTTTTATTAATGTGATGGATCACATTGATGGATTTGCAGATATTGAACCATCCCTGTAACCCAGGGTTGAATCCCACTTGATCATGATGGATAATGCTTTTTATATGCTGTTTAATTCGATTTGCTAGTACCTTGTTGAGTATTTTTGCATCTGTATTCATTAAGGATATTGGTCTGTAGTTCTCTTTTTTGGCTGGGTCCCTGTCTGGTTTGGGTATCAAGGTGATGCTGGCTTCGTAGAATGAGTTTGGAAGCTTTCCTTCTATTTCTATTTTTTGGAATAGTTTGAGAAGAATAGGTATTAGCTCTGCTTTAAATGTCTGGTAAAATTCCCCTGGGAAGCCATCTGGCCCTGGGCTCTTATTTGTTGGGAGATTTTTGATAACGGATTCAATTTCTTCACTGGTTATTGGTCTATTCATGCTTTCTATCTCTTCCGGTTTGAATGTTGGTAGTGCATGTGTATTTAGGAATTGTCCATCTCTTCTGTGTTGTCCAGTTTGTTGGCATATAGTTTTTCATAGTAATCTCTGATGATTGCTTGTATTTCTAAGGGATTGGTTGTAATAGATCCTTCTTCGTTCATGATTTTGTCTATCTGAGTGCTCTCTCTTTTTTTTCTGAGGAGCCTGGCTAGAGGTTTATCGATTTTGTTTATTTTTTCGAAGAACCAACTCTTGGTTTCATTAATCTGCTCAACTGTTCTTTTGGATTCTATATTGTTTATTTCTGCGCTGATCTTTATTATTTCTTTTCTTCTGCTGGGTTTGGGGTGCTCTTGCTGCTTCCGTTCCAGTAGGTTCTCTGTTAGTTTTTGAATTTGCACGCTTTCTAGTTTGTTGAGATTGGCCTGAATTGCAATATACTTCCTTCTTAGGACAGCCTTTGCTGCATCCCGGAGATTTTGGATTGTTGTATTTTCGTTTTCGTTGG